>JADLZN010004941.1:154893-191192 GCA_018155175.1 Sinocyclocheilus anophthalmus
GTGAGAGCGCCATACACCACGATACAACAAGGAATTAAAAGTTCCACCAATAAAGAAAATATTTTTAATATCAAGCTACAATCACACAGAGATATCAAGATAGCAAAAGCTTTGCTCGTAGCAGTGACAGGACATCACACCCGGACTGGCGCTATTATACAACATCTTCAGTCATGGTGAAAACACTATGAGGCACTATGTATTGACACTGTCAGCACAAATCTCTGAGTACCTTAGAAAGGACACCACTTTGCTTTAATGCTCCACAACACCAGGAGAGATGTTGTGACAGAAACACGTTTGATCGCCGTATTAAAACGTCTGATCCTTTCTAAATGACGTAAATAAACTGACACAGGTGCGACTCGGCCATATTACCACAATCTAAAATAAGATTTTTTTTATTTCTGACCTGAATAAAAAATTAAAATCAATGAATAACACAGAATGAAATTATCCTTTAGGAAGCGGATGTGACGATGATCCATTTGATCTGTTAACGCCTTTTGTCGTAGATCTGTACTGTTCCCCATTCATACGATTCTGTGAAGAGAGAAGGTCAAGATTACAAACAGATCATCATAACACAATTTGAAATCACCACTAGTTTTATTATTATTAATATTATGGTACTAAGTCCACTAAACGGCTGAAAGCAGCGTTTTGTAGTTCCTACCTGGCTCCGTCTGGCTTCGTTTCCCTCGTCCCACAAAAGATTTGATTTATCCCTAAGACGGATAAAGGTGAAAATGTTATAGTATAATATATATATAGATAATAGATAATAGATATATAGAGGAGCCATCCTGTGGAAGTCTAATCCTTGAGAATGTGATTTTTTGCAGTGAATAAAATTGTGTGCCTCTATAAATCTAAGATTATTATTTAATCGCTGTGAATGTGTGAAGTGTCTGGCTGTTTGAAGAGAACCTGCAAGATCAATTTGGTAGAAAAAAAAAACATTTTGTGTCTTTGTGAGAAAACACTCGGAACATGTTATGTAATTGTATATATTAAATCTCTCTTGAGAAGTTATCATGGTGGCTTTTATACGCAAATGTAAGCGTTTATGGCAAATAATATATTCATTGTATCCAGGTATGTTCTTGTTTCGCTCACTTAATTTGTTCGTTGCATCGTCATTGGCTGATGGGGGTGAAAGACTGAAAAGAGATGTAAGTTAAGGGTCAAAAGCATTTTTACTTCTGGCTCGTTCTAGGTAACAGCTTCCAAAATCTGTCTTCATAGTTATACCTCAGTAAGTCGCAAAATTAGGTGAGTATAGGAGGGCGGTCTTAACCAGAGGACCGTTGCCCATCAGACCCATGAACTGATGAAGGTCGGGGTTTCCTCGTCATGCTCTTTTATCTGCTCGGAAGGGTCCTGCGGCTGAATCCACTCTTCCGACAGAACGATGAAGTTTATTATTGATACAGGACCCCCACAATGCCGACTCACTGTAAGATCATGGGCAAGCGTTTTTTGTACAAACAGTAATTTGTATGTTATAAACTCTCAATTCATCCCGCATACTACAGAATTCCCCCCAATTTTTTTGGCATGATGTTTTTCCAACACAGTTTTGTTTGATCGCAGAAAGACTGCTACAGGGTACAGTGATTGGGGGGGCCCCCCCGCAAGAATGCGTGGTTTAAGGCCAGCAAGATCATAAAGAGACCATAAATTCTTGAACTGTCTTCGCATCGCGAAATGCAAATGGTGGAAACTGTGCGGCGCCATTCAAACAGCGTAGAGCCTCGATAATTCAGGCACTGGACAGCGCCGTGGTGGGTATTGTGCTGGAGTCCGGACTAATACCGGCACTTACTCTAGATTTAAAGCATCATACCATGTTGTCATATACAATGAGACTATATCTGAGCTGTTTTACTGGGGGGGCCAATGTACTTGCCCCATATTTGTAGTTACTGTATTTATATTATTATTATTATTTTTTACTGGTCCATTTACTAAATTATTCCATGTGGTCGACCCAATACTAAATAGGTGGTTTATATCCTACCAAATCGGGATAATAACGATGTACAATTATATGCACAATCACGTTATAACTATATATATGTTGATCATAAGGTATACCATTAATAATAATTAGTAATTAACAATTAATTGCACAGCTTTTTTTGTCATTGTTACTTTTCAAGGAGGGGGTTAGAAACTCTTATGACAGCGGAGATTCATAATAAAAGTAGCATAAGAGGGTAATATAATTTCTTTATGATGAATAGCCTATACCGTAACATTATCGGACAATATATAAGCACAATTATGAATATCTACCTAAATAGGCAATGTAGGATGATACTACTTGAATAAATAAAAAACACTTGGGTTGTTGTTCAGTTGATTACTTGTCTATAAAACTCTATGCAGCTGAGATAGTAACATAAAAAGTAGCATCATTACTTTATATGATAGCCGGTATCACTAACATTATCATTATATATATAGTTATATATATATATATATATATAGAAATATATATATAGGGTATAGTATATAGGATTACACACACAGGAGCGATTATTAAGTATAGTACTAACTATAGCGATGTCAATGAGGAGGGAGCTACTTTGATAAAAATATGCATTTTTAAATGGGTCATTTTTTTGCCATATGTAATAAACGAATGTCTGAAAACGCCCCTAAAACTAGAAAAAGTGACTAAAAACAACTAGAATTTGTTAAAATAGGTTTGGTCTGAATGCAGCTTAATAATAGTAAAATAGAATGCTCACCGTGTATCTATTTGCTGCCGATGTCGAAGTACTCAAGGTCGTTGCGTTTTGGACCCAATTCTTCCCAAAAATCTTGGCACAAAACAACCAAAAAAAATCACTAGAGAAGGGAAAAGAAATTCAGTGTGCAGGAGCCCATTAACTGTTCTTTTCTTTTCCCAAAGGCCCAAAGTCATTGACAGTATAACACGGGGCCAGCTAACGTGGGTATGCTGTAGTCGGGTTGTTGTGTCAGCTGTGCGTGGACAGTTTCCTCCACATATAACTCAGCTCTTCACTGCGTCTCCCGTGACAGGACTGACTCGCGCTCGCGGCTTTATAGCGAAGCAACAGGGAGGCGACAGGTCCCTTCCGACGCTTAAAATCGATAAAACTAATGCATGTATTAGTCAGATTGCTTTAAAAGGCACAATGACGAATAGCACTCCTCTTTAATATTTTGCTCACATTGCCAGAGGAAGTAAAGTTGAAATGGTCGTTAATTGGGCAGTCCGTGACTGTATGGGCGTGCGCTGATCAGCATGCAGACTAGACTGCAGACAGGTGATGTTATGATTGGCTAATTCGACGCAGGTTTTACGAAGTTCCGTCTACAAGCGAGCAGACGTGAATGCAGATGAGTCGTTTGCGTCAAAGTGAGGTGAGCAACTCCAGAAAGGTCTCGGAAATATACACATGAGAGGATTTTAACAAGAGCCATGGGAGATCCAGTATATTTTGGGATCTCCACATCAGTGTCACTTGTTTTAAAGCATTACGTTGTAGAAAAAAAATGAAGCTACCCACTTTTTGTCTGTCCTGGACTCTTTTGAAATTAAAAAATGCTCTTGATATTACATTCGGAGTTCCTCAGATGATCTAAACCCACCCAAAAATGAACTTTAACCCTCTGGGGTCCGAGGGTGTTTTGGGGCCCTGGAAAAGTTTTGACATGCTCTGACATTTATGGAAACTGCAATAAATAACCGGGTAGGGTTGTCCTACACTGTAAAAATGACCGTGAATTTAACGGTAAAAGACTGAAAAATGCTACAGTAAAAACCTGTTAAAATGGTTAACGGTAAATTCCCCTACTATATACGGTGAAAAACTGTATTGGACATTACATGTATTGGACATAAATTTTACGGTAGTAGTATACCGTTTTTGGAAGTGAAAAAGACCTTTAATTTACAGTGAATAACCGTAATTTGACATTCCCAGAATTCCCTGCGTTACATTTCAAATTTGATGTTTTTTTGTTGAAATAACTGTTTCTTCTCAGTTTTTTCTTATCGGTTTTGTATATTAGGGTTGTGTGTTACACCTAATGTTTTTAAATTAATGTTTATTGCATTATTTCGGTGTAATGTGTGTTACCATGATGGTGTTTGTTGTTTGTGTGAATGACACACTGTGCACCTTCTATACATGTTATTATTTAAAAGCTGCTTGTGATGGGCTTTGGTTCATCATGTGACTTTCTGCATTTGGTGGTTATCAGTGTATTACAAAGGTACAAAACAGATTTCAGTACTTCAATAGGTTGGTATATTAACATTATATCAGTTAATGAAATTACGGTATTTAACTGTAAATTTAAGTTAAAACCGTAAAACCTACAACGTTTCTACAGTATTTTTTACGGTAAAATTCCAGCAACCACATCTGCCGTTTTTTTACCATAAATTTTACGGAATTTTTTTTTTACAGTGTAAAATTAACAAACCATTAGAGCTTAGTGATTATCGACCAATTGCATTAACCTCTGTTGTGTTTAAATGTTGTGAAAGGCTTGTTAAAAGGTACATAGTGGAAAAAACACAGCATTTGGATCCTTTTCAATTTGCTTATCAGTCAAATAAGGGAGTAGATGATGCTATTTTAACATTGTTGCATATTGTTTATTCACATCTTGAGGGTCCTAAAAATCATGTGAAAATTATTTTTGCTGATTTTTCTGATGCTTTTAATAATATTGTGCCATCTGTTCTGGTCGAAAGATTATCTGTAGATTTCTCTCTAGATGGAGGAGTGATTTTGTGGTTGCAGGATTTTTTAAGTCACAGAGTTTTTTTTTTTTGTTCTACGAGTGGTGTGGGGCACCCATGGTCTGGACAAACAAATCACGAATATGGTTCCGCCCAGGGTTGTCCTCTCCCGCCTTAACTGTTATTATGTACACAATCATTGTAGGAGTACTTGCCCAGCGAGATATCTAATCAAATTTGCAGATGATACTGCATTGGTTAGTCTCCTTAGAGGGGATGAGGACAGTCATGGACCCTTTTTAACTGAATTTGTTTCTTGGTGTGATGTATCAAATCTCAAGTTAAATGTTTCAAAAACTAAAGAAATGTGTATTGATTTTAGGAAAGAGTCCTCAACGAGTGCGACCATTATTAAAGGGGAGCGGATTCAGAGGGTAGAATAGTATAAATACCTTGGAGTTGTTTTAGATCACAAACTGAGGTGGGATAAATGAACTGACGCTGTGAACAAAAAGGGCCAGCAAAGACTATATTTCCTTAGGAAGATGGTGTCATTCAGTGTAAGCCCTCCATTGTTAAATGTGTTTTATAACTCTTTTATTGAAAGTGTACTGACTTTTTGTATTATTTGCTGGTTCGGGAATGTTACGGTGAAACAAAAGAGTATGTTCAGGAAAATTTTAAGTACTGCGAGTAAATTACTTGGTATCCCTGTGTTGGGTTTAAAACAAATTGATCAGACTAGATGTCTTGGTAAAGATATGAAAATTATATCTGATGATAGGCACCCGCTGTATAATGAGTTTGAGCTCTTGCCTTCTGGTAGAAGATTCAGGATACCGGTGTTTTTTAAAAATAGAGGGAAAAATCTTTTATAACACAGGCAGTGAAGTGCTTAAATGAAAGATAGGAAAGAAAGAGTTGTTTTCCTTTTATTTTTATGTAATGAGCAGGTCTCATTCAGTAATTAGCACTTCTTGATTAATTGATGTTAAATTGTATTGTTTCTATTGTGAAATTTATGTTGTATTGTCGTTTGTGAGAACCACATATTGAAACAAGACACTGAAACAAAATTTCCCCAAGGGGATAAATTAAGTTACTACTACAGTGTTGTGCTTGGGGTTTGTTAGTGCGTTACAAACATTTGAGTGTCTAAAGGTTAATAACACAGTAATCAGCACAAACTGTGCTACATAATAGGTGACAGCAATTGTATTACGTGATTGGGTTTTGGAAAACAAGTTTATGCTGTCTTGTGCGAAACTAACCATTTTAAAAGTCACTGGAAAAAAAAAAAAGACGTCTTCTTTGCATGATTGCTATAAACGCCTGTTTGGTTCAAATCAGACCTTTATTTTTAAAGTAGGCTTGTTGTGTTTCGCACATATCCCACAAAGCTTGTGTGCCATTTTTAAACCATTGAGTCTCTAATGGAGGCAGTGTAGTCAGGGTTAAATTCGTGTTTTTGATGAAAAGCATGGAGAGGACACTCGGAGGTGGATGACCCACGGAGGAAGTGGAGACACGGCTGATTTCCATGAGAAAGGACTCTTGTCTCAGCGCACAGAAAGACTATACAGCCCAAACGGCACTTCATACCTCGAGTGCCTTTATCAGCGACAATGATGTCTCTTTATTTAATCATGTGTTAATATCGTATGCAAATGTTATTTCTTGCTAAGCTTGCCTAACACAACCGAAACGACCCCAGCTGCAGTGTGAGGGCCGTGTACATTTACTGATTAGTGTGGTTTTCGCACAGCGTCTTTGATTTTTATTCTTTTGCCATTGAGAAGACATGGCTGACATTTAGTCCTGCAGCTTTTTGTATGACTGGTCAGATATCATTTGTAGCCATATGTTTGACACTATCTGCTGTTTAAAGATAGTAAATATTGGAAAACAAATCCAGATAAAATACGTAGCACTGTATTGTTTGGTCATGGTAACCTAACAATAGTTGTCCCTTAAGGGGCATTGTTCACAACGCAAAATAAAAATGTGCTGATATTTACCCTCAGGGGGGGCCATCCAAGATTTAGATGATTTTGTGTCTTAATCTGAACAGATTTGGATAAATTTAGCATTTAGGTCACTTGCTCACCAATGTATCCTTTGCAGTGAATGGGTGCCATCAAATGAGAGTCCAAACAGCTGATAAAAAAAAAAAAACATCACAATAATACACAAGTAAATGACACAACTCCAGTCCATCAATTAACCTCTTGTAAAGTGAAAAGCTGCGTGTTTTTAATAAACAAACTCATCAAGCTGTGTGTTGTGTCTGTTGTCCCTCCTCACAAGACAGTGTGGATTACTTGTGTATTAGTGTCGATGTTTGTTATGCAGCTTTTTGACTCTAATTCTGAGGCCCATTCACTGCAGGAGGCATCTGTAGTGTCAGAGTTGGAGGTATTTCTCCAATCTGTTCCCATGAAGAACAAACTTACCTGAGGGGATAAGTATCAGGAATATCCATTTTTGGGTGAACTATGGGCTTTAATATGGTTTTATTCACAAACCATAGTTGTCTTTAATATGACTGATTATAACAGTAAGTTACCCGAACAGAATTGGTGTGCATTTTCTGGGTCAAACAAATAGAAAAATCTCTATCAGTTACATTTTCAATGTTTTTAGTGTACAGTATAGTATGATGGTTCTCCAGTGTTTACAGAGAAACTGAACCCTTGCTCCCAATCCCAATTTAATATTGAATTTGTTTATTCAGAAATATGAACTCACAGATGATGGAAGGTACAAGAGAAGACAAGAAGAGTTGTGTTGCAAGAGTGTGTTGCAAGAAGAGATGGATGGTGAATGGAAGAGAGAAAATTAGATGGATTCATTACTTTTTATTTGATCTCAACACTGACATTTGCCAGAAACTCCATGAATCTGTGTATGAATCCGTCTGATTCTGAGGACATCCCAACCTGATCTCATGGGAAAACATAAAGATGTATGCATAAGATTGTATGAATTATGGGCACCAATTAGCCAAAACATTAAGTAGTTACAAATTGCCATGCCATTGGGTTGGAATGCCATTTTTTGTTTCCAAGAACTTGCTTCTTAGTTTTACCCCAAAATGCATTAGAAGTCAGACCTCTATATCTGACATCAAAGTTAGAGATGTTGAAAACAGTCCATGAAGAAAATAATAGTACTAATGGTCAGTGTTCACCCTCCAAGAGCACAAATATACCTAATTTTTCTATGAGCAATTGTAGGTTAAATTACTCTGCTTATGTTGTTAAAGCAGAATAAGAGGCACCATTTATTTCTTTTTATAAACACAATCTACTCTGAATAGCGCATGTAGTCGGTTACGAATGTATATCCATCCTAACAAAACACCCTTTCAAATTACAAAACGCTCCAAATATTTCACGTAAAAAACTCAAAAATTCAGTCACACAGTGGTAAATGTTACAGTTGGGAAAAAAGTATTTAGTCAGCCACCCATTGTGCAAGTTCTCCCACTTAAAAAAAATGAGAGAGGCCTGTAATGTTCATCATAGGTATACCTCAACTATGAAAGACAAAATGAAAAAAAAAAATCCAGAAAATCACATTGGATTTTTAAAGAATTAATTGGTAAATTCCGCGGTAAAATAAGTATTTGGTCACCTAGAACACCGATTTCTGTGTCTCTGGCACGAAAGACCGGGTAACTTCTTCTTAAGAGGCTCGCTCGTGGTCCTCCCCTCGTTACCTGTATAATGGCATATGTTTTGACCTTGTTAATAGTATGAAGCCACCTGTGTTCACAACCGCAAACAGTCCACTCCAAACTCCACCATAGCCAAGAGCCAAATCGCTTCAAAGGACACCAGAACCAATGTAGACCTGCCCAGCTGGGAAGACTGTGAATCTGCATAGGTAAGCGCTTGTTGTGAAGAAAGCACTGTGGAGCAATTATTTAGAAAATGGCAGACATACAAGACCCTGATAATCTCCCGTGTCGTCTGGGGTGGCCCCGCAAATCTCACCCCGTGGTGTCCCAAATGATCACAAGAACTGTGAGCAAAAAATCCCAGAACCACAAGGGGGGACCTAGTTGAATGACCTGCAGAGAGCTGGGACCAAAGTAACAAAGTCTACCATCAGTAACACACTGCGCCGCCAGTGACTCAAATCCTGCAGTGCCAGACGTTTCCCCCTGCTTAAGCCAGTACATGTCGAGGCCCGTCTGAAGTTTGCTAGAGAGCATTTGGATGACCCAAAAGAGGATTGGGAGAATGTCATATGGGTCAGATGAAACCAAAATAGAACTTATTGGTAAAAACTCAACTTGTCGTGTTTGGAGACAGAAAGAATGCTGAGTTGCATCCAAAGAACACCATACCTACTTTGAAGCATGGGGGTGGAAACATCATGTTTTTGGGGCTGTTTTTCTGCAAAGGGACCATGACGACTGATCCGTGTAAACGAAAGATGAATGGGGCCATGTATCGTGAGATATTGAGTGAAAACCTCCTTCCATCAGCAAGGGCATTGAAAATTAAACGTGGCTGGGTCTTTCAGCATGACAATTATCCCAAACACACCGCCCGGGCAACGTAGGAGTGGCTTCGTAAGAAGCATTTCTAGGTCCTGGAGTGGCCTAGCCAGTCTTGAGATTTCAACCCCATAGAAAATCTTTGGAGGTAGTTGAAAATCTGTGTTGCCCAGCGATAGCCCCAAAACATTTCTGCTCTAGAGGAGATCTGCATGGAGTAATGGGCCAAAATACCAGCAACAGTGGGTGAAAACCTTGTGAAGACTTACAGAAAACGTTTTGACCTCTGTCATTGCCAACAAAGGTTATATAACAAAGTATTGAGATGAAATTTTGTTTTTGACCAAACACTTATTTTCCACCATAATTTGCAAAAATTCTTTAAAAATCCTACAGTGTGATTTTCTGGATTTTTTTTTTTCTTATTTTGTCTCTCATAGTTTAGGTATACATATGATGAAAATTACAGGCATCTCTCATCTTTTTAATTGGGAGAACTTGCATAATTGGTGGCTGACTAAATACTTTTTGTCCCCACTGTATCTTAAAGTCAATCAAAATGATCCAGTGATTGTGAATTCTGTAACTTTTGTAGACGCCATCCTAATTAGAACTGTATATCACCTACGACTGAGACACTCTTCCGTTTTATTTGACCAAAAAACAGCAACATTGTGAAATAACTCTTTTCCTATTTTAATATATTTTAAAATGTAATCTATTCCTGTCATGCAAAGCTGGATTTTCAGCATCATTACTCCAGTCTTCAGTCTCCATATCCGTCATAAAATCTTCTAATACCATGAGTTTGCTGGCTTTTCATTTCTTGCATCAGGTCGTGTGTTTTTTGTGGAAACCATGATATTTTTCAGGATTTTTTGATGAATAGAAATGTCAAAAGAACTGCATTTATTTCAAATAGAAGTCTCCTGTAACATTATAAATGTCTTTAAGTAATGATTCATAGATACAACAATTGTATTGCATTTACTGAAGTATATGTACCAGCCACTCAATAATCTATTGATTGTTTATTACTATTATTATTTTAAAATTATTTAAAAGATGAGGTATATGGTATAAGCATAGACCGATATTTAATTTGACATTGATTCCATTTGTATTTTACACGTTTATTTTTTGTTATAACATTTACAGACCTCAACACACAAGGTTTTATTATGTAGTAAACGCTACATCAAATATCGGTGATCATAATTGCAGTAGTAAGGCCTGGTGCTTTAAATCATCTATTTGTCCAAGCGTTATTGCAGGAGCGTGTGTGGGAGGTCAGTTTGTTTTGTGCTGGAGTGAAGCTCTAGTAATCTGTCATTGATTTCGTCTTGTGTTCTGTTGTCGTACAGTAGGAATAAAGCACTGAATAGAATGAATAGAAGGTGAAGAAATGTTTCACTTTGTAAAATGCGTTTACCACTAAGCTTTACGGTCTGCAACAGGTCAAGTTTTGTTCATAGTCTTCTATTTTTTGTTCTTTCAAAGATTTAAAAAAAATATTTTTGAGATCAGTGGTCAAGACTTTAAGAGATTGCATCAAAATATGAATTTGCTTTTGGTTAACATGCTTTTTTTTTACTAAGATGAACTCAGAGAACCATCATCATAACTTATTCATTAGACATACTGTTCCTTCTTCCTAGCCTTATTCCAAGTGTGGCTAAACATTTTCCATATTTGAAACTGAAGTCTAATGATATTTCAGTTCCCAAGCACTTGATATATATGTCCTGCTCCTTTCGCTAAAGAGTCTTTAAATCCAGAAGACTGGAGAGGATCCACAGTAAACAGAGATGACTATCTATAGCCGATACAAAATCTTGTTCCAAATTCTCTCAATATATGAAGTGAGCAATTGAACTGTAAAGCACTTATAATGTAAATATGCACTTTTTGTTTCCATATATTCCTAGCACAGTTGAACAGTTCAACCCAAGAGGCACACACAGTCATTCCTTTCTTTTATTTCTTGGTATTTTTATGTATGTTCTTTATAATTCCTTCTTCAATTTCTCTTGACTATAGTGGACATGTTTGTTCCTATAATTCATATCTGCATATTTTCAAACCCAGTACAACATTTCCAGATTATTCTGGTTTGGAGTACTAACACGCTAATAACTTCCTTCATGAGTCATTTTTTTTCCTTGCCTATTTTAACCATATTGACGTCAAGATCATCTAGAGGCTTTTTGTTTTGATTTAATTCATCTTTTGTCTTGCTATAGTTGTCCTGTGCCAAGTAAGGCCATTTTTTGAACTCAAAATAGCCTTCCACTCCACCTCAATCTGCTTTATTAGTGGTGCTTCCTATGGCAGTTACTATGGCTGATTTTCAAAACCTCAACAATTTAGTGTAAAAAGTCAGCTTTGCAGCGAAACTTGTTCCACATGTTAAATATGACCGCAGATCATGTGGCTTGTTGAGGAAAGGTGTTCTGTTTCTTTCTAAGCGATCATCCATGCAATTTTTTTGCTTGGCAGATGATAAACTGTGAAAAAAATCCCATTTTTCTTTGGTTTCTCTTGACCTCATTCAAGTAATATATTCTCTGTGGTAGACAAACATCCTGTTAATGAAGAACTGTAAGAAATACAAGTGTTTTTCCTGCATAAAATAAGCATTATTGAGCACTTGCCAAATGCTTGGCATTCAATGAAAATACAGCAATCAGGCAAATGTGACTCCATCCGGTCTCCCCACCGGAAAAGATGAGTCCTGTCCTGTCAATGGCCAACTAACTTCCCTCTTAGTTTTCATGTCCTCTGGATGCTCTATTGAATTTCCTATTTCCATTCAGCAGAAGAGACACTCCCATTTAGAGAGACTTTAATTAAGGTAGTACACTTACGCTGCACTCCCGATGCGGGCTGAATGGGACTGACCCTGCCAAGTGTAATGGGAGGGGGTTTGGCAGCGCTTTCAGTCCCCCTAAACCATGTGTATTACTCCCTGACTGGAATGCAGTGATGATGAGCCACTGTGCTAATGGAGCCTCACAAGTGCATTTGTAGTAGAGGATTTGGCTTTGCTGTTTTGATCACTCCACGGGTCAAAGACACATCTTTTACAAATCTAGTTGAAAACATGTCTCATGTATTTACAAATGCACTCTTTGTATTTATGTTGGTTTACACTGTTTTAAAAAACTAATGCTATTTTCAAAATGTTTTAATTGAATAACTTACCGTCTGGTAAAACGTGCCATATTTTTTCCTTACACTAAGAATACACGTGAGTTGACATATCTAAAGTACTTTTCAGAAAATTATTATTTACGTTTTATACAGTTAGCTGAACTTTAGAGTGCTTTTTTGATCCATTTAAGTACGACTTAAGACATCTTTATATGTAATTTCACAATTTTATTATTTTCAAAACCTGTTTAAAGTGTACTGCTAAATAACCAAAATATAATTTTAAGTCCTTTTCTATTTAACCTTGTAGCATGTGTTTAAATGTCTGAAAAATGACACATTTGGAATAATGTAGTCGCAATTTAGAACATTTAAAATATATCAACTTTACGTTTTATCGAATAACACACTTAAACAGTAAAATTATAATCAAGTACTTTAAATGTGCTCTAGTATGTTAGTCAACACATCAAAATAAATGCACTTCTTTAAAGCATGACAAAAACTTATTAAAACAATGATTTAAAATTAAAATTGACATTAAGTGCACTTTTTAAAAAGAAACATTTCATTAATATTATATAATCTCCAAGTACAGTTTTTATATACCTTTAATATTTGAATACACTACAAATGCAAGTTCAGTACAATTAAGCACACTTTTTTTCCACAAGGGAATGCTTCCTTATTCATAATAATGAGAGTCTGCCGGAGTCCCCTCTATGATGTCATTTCCTGTTTATGGTTTTTAATCTGCATGTTTCTTTCTTCTGCATGCAGTTTTGATTCCGCATGGACGTTTGATATTGTTTATATAGCCAGATATGTTATGTATGTACTACAGTTAGTATATATATATAGAGAATATATATATATAATATACACACATACCAGTCAAAAATGAACTCTTTCAGCTCCAATGCATATTTCGTAATTTGATGTGACTCCAGCTGTAACCTTAGCAGAAGTAAACCGTCCTGCCTGGCTGCACTTCTGATTTGCTCCATGAATCATATTAAATTTGACATCTTTAATTTGAAAAGTGTGATTGATAAGGCCCGCCGTGGAGTATTTAATATGACGTCATTGTCCCTTTCCCAGACTGAAGGGACGCGTGACTAAATGAAGTCTCTCACTAATGCAGTGGGGGATTATCCTACTGTCCCTACACTAGAGCACCATCAATCAGTCCCCAGTCACAGTAGCTTGTGTAAGAAATATTATGGACCAAATTCCTTCACAAGTAAGTAATACCAGTAAATGGGTTTCACCTTGTGGGACATTTTTGTTCCATGAGGAAACAGATTCTAAATCATAGAAAAGTTTTTTTGAAAATCTATATGCCTGTAGTTTAGGGTAAGGGGATAGAAAGAATACAGTTTGTGCAGTATAAAAATCATTACGCCTATGGAATGTCCCCATAATGATAGGAATACAAGTGTGTGTGTGGGGGTTGTTGTGTGTGTTGTGTGTGTGGGTTTTTTGTGACAAATGAGGACAATACATTTGTATAATGACCACAGGTATGTCATATGTTTACAAGGAGAAGTACTTTCAGGACATTACCCCATCTCCATTTTCCAAACGCTTATCATCACAGCAGAATGGAGTGTATTGAAAGTTAAATTGCACAAAGTTTCCTGTAAGGGGTAGTTTAGGGGTAGGGTTGGTGTAGGGTTGGTGTAGGGCAATAGAATATATGGTTTGTACAGTATAAAAACATTACGCCTATGGGATGTCCTCACTTTGCACAAAAACAAACCTGTGTGTGTGTGTGTGTGTGTGTGTTTTGTTTTGTGTGTGACTCAGTGGGGGCGTGTAGGAGGGAACGTTACGCATCTCTCTCTCATGCTCTCGCTGGAGTGGGCTGGTTCGTACCTTTCACATGCGTCACAGGGGGTGGCCATCAGTGAAGGGTGAACGTCAACCAGCACCAATTATCCTCGCCGTGAAGAACCATCAGCGACATGTTCAATCTCCTCCTCCCCATTCTCTCCGTCCTCTCCTCTCCACCCAAAATTTTCTCTTCCTCTCTCAAACTCTCATCTCTCACCAGTCTTCCTCCAATCTATCCTCCCTCCTCTCCCCTCCTATCTCCCCTCAAACCTATCCTCTTTTGTCAGCCACTGTTTAGTCCAGACAGCTCACCTGTCCTTTCATTGCAGGTGAAAATGAGGCAGCTTCTAATGTTTCGCATCAGCTTTAGTGATATCAGGAGCCTGCAGGATCTCGTCCGGGGTACTTGTTTACGGTTCTTTGGTGTTATATGACCAATAATTGGACGAATGTCAAGATCTGACGCCCTTTTCTGTGATGTTGAACGCGCTTGATTTCTTTACTTGTTTGTGGGGTTGTAATATAAAAACGTCTGGACCTGTGTAGCGTCTGGACCATCCACACCTATATATTCCTCGTTTTTATAACAACTACTCTGTAACCTCAGTTAACAAGCCATTTGAGGACCTATGAACCCTTCCCCCCGGAATGCGTAACGCCCCAGGAAGTCGAACAGGCTTCTTTTTTGCATGGCAACCAACGCTGATATCACTGGGTTTATTGGCCAGAAGTATGTAAAGCAGGGAAAATCCCTGTTTGTCCCAAGGAAAAGCAGAGTAGAAATGAACTGTGTTCTAGTTAATTCATAGAAAAAAACGTTATTTGAATGAACACACATATTCTCCAGGCCATTGGGTATATTATTGTCATCGTGTATTTTGTCTTTGATATTCTTAGACTATTTTAGTATGCTTGTGAGGGGACCCATTCCTGATCATCCCTTTTCACTATATGTAATCTTACCTTGTTTAGTATCTATGAATTTGCCTTTGTATGATCGAAACAAGCGTGTATATTATTTATTGGTACATAGGCAATATATATTAAGGCCCTGAGAATCGTTAATAATTTCGATTAAAGTCCATTTTTGTTGCAAATTACATTCTTATAGAAGCAAAGGGTCGTAAACCTACCAGCACTTGCCACCGGGGGGGGGGGGGGGGGGTCCCGCCTCGAAATAGTCGCGATTTGGGGGCTGCATTGTCCAGAGAGTGCGCTGCATGCGGTGTGTAGAGATGTCTGTGGGGATCTTCTCCGACCTTAAAGGACCGGCTCCAGGGACCCGCCCCTGTCGGTGGTTCAGTCAGAAGCAAAGATGATGTGAGAAAAACGCTTCAGGATACCAAAGCATCTGTGCCAGGCCTTTTCTTCGGCCTAGTCCTTTCCTTTCATCAAGTGACACTGACTCAAACTGTTTCTTCTCATCGACCCGAATTCAGCAAGATCTACGGGAAGCTTTAAGATTTACATCAGGAATCTCTTTCAGACCGCCGAAACTCGCTAAGTATCAAACTTAGTCTTATTAATTGATGCATTAAGTATCATTTGCACCTTTTTACAAAGTTGTGTTTGAACTCAGAATCTGACGTATTCCTGAAGGCTTTGATCTGTTGAATATACATGCTAAGTGTTCCATAAAATCCATTCTTTATTCCTCTTTCTATGCTGAGTTAAACTTTAAACCTTTCCTATAACAACTGTATGTGTGTGTGTGTGGATTGTATGTAGAACCGGCTTAATGTGTTATGTAAGTAGTTGACTTAGTTTAAAAGTGTTTATGTGAGTTCAAAAACCTTACTTGTATCACACTTGACGTGTTCATTGTTTACTCAGAACCGGAGTCAATAATCATGCAGATTACGTTACAAACTTATAGAATTGTAAAGTAAGAAAGTTATTTCCCTTAACCAGGAAATTAACAGTTCTTAGAATTGACAAGACGGTTGACCCTGAGTGTTCAGCTAAATATCTACAGTGGATCTAAAGTATTAATAATTAATCATAATTAGTTATGTTTAATTATTCATATTTCCCATGAGCTGCTTTGCTACATTTTGTGGCAATGCGGGCAGATAAAACGAAAGTTATGATTTAAACACTGGCACTTGTGGCGAGAAGGTGGGCTTTGATAGCCCGTTGAAATAGGTACGTTGACTTCAGATGCCCGGGTGTCCCTATTTGTTGGCTTGTTGAGATGCAGATAAAGTGGGGGTTTGATTTGGTACTGCTATTATAATTGTGAGAGTTTTTATGTATTTCATGCTTAATGGTATCGGTGTAAGTTTAATCTGATTTTAGCAAAGAAACCCGAATTTCAGTATTAAAGCATAAATCTTCTTGACAAGCGTAATGCGGAATCTCACTCAGCGGCATTCCAAACTGTTACCATAAGTATATGCTTAGTGGAGAAAGTCACAAAATTGCAGTATTGTTTAGAATTGTTTTCTTTAAGAAGAATACCTCAGGGACAGTTATTCAAGGTAATTGAGCTGCTGCTGCCCCTTTCACAGCATAAGGCATTATATTGATAATTATATTGAAAGCAATTCTACTACCCCCCCTTGTTTTTTTGACTGTAATTATAAGCCACAACCTGTTGGTCATTACTGGGGTGTTTTCACATCGCTGAGTGAAAAATTAGAAGTGTAGTAGTACTGTACTTCTTACTCCGATGTTGAGGCAAAACATACTACATATAGGGGGGGGGAGGGGGTTATAAAACGCGGGTGTGTTTTAGCTTACAGTAAACCGTTTTGTGTAATTCTTTAACAAGCAGAGGAGAAGTTTATGTTGTTGCAGTTAGAGAAGCACTCAACTCACCCGAATGCTTAGGTACTGCCCCAAGTCCTTGAAGGCTGAAAGCCCACGTTCTAACTGTCGACTGTTTAACCATAGACGACATTAAACTGCGTTGATTACCCTGGCATGCATTGGTTCCGGACAACACTTTCACAGAAGTGCTACCGCACATGCCAACGACGCCTGTTTGTAACAAACCATTTGAAGCCGCTAACTAACACGACTTAGCTTAGTTTCATTTTAGGCTAAGCTACCAGATAGCTTTAACAATTAGGGGTTAGCACTTTTTAATTGAAGCTTTTAAATACAGCATTTGTGTGTGCAGTGTGAAGTAATTTGAATTTATCCTAATCCCTGGTTTCTGATTTTTCCTTTTCTCTTCCTTCTTTTTCTTCTTTTTCTTTTTTTCTCAATCTTCAATTCGTCTCAGCGATTTTAACTATCTTAGATGTATCCTTCCCGAATGCTATTGCTTAGTTACTAGTTAATTAAATCTAAATTTAATTAAATCTTAACTGTCTATCGAGGAAAGACTCATTAAGGTATTGGATGCTTTTAGTAACACACTAATCACTAATGCTGCTATTTGTTCCTAATACCAGAATGATTCCCTTGTTTTGTTAATAGCAGTCAGCTAATTTTAAATCCATTTACATGTTATGCCCCCTTGATGTTCTCTCTGAACCTCAAAAGGAACCAGAGCCATTTCTATTTTTGATTTGTTTATTTTCCAAAATAATCAGCATAATCTGAATAGAAATACTCTCCTTTTCCTTCTGCTTTTCCCTATTCTCCTTCATACCTCAGAGATTAAGCATGTTTGGGGAACCGTCAGTAAATTCTAAGTGATAATTTGACAATAATTTGACAGTAGTCTTAAGTCATCAATCAAAATCCTGTTTACGCCCTTTTCAGCAAAACATATGCTGACCCAAAACTATTTTAGCATTCACACTCTGTTTTGATCTTGTAGTAGTCTCTAGCCCTTACTATCAACACAAGTTTGTCAAAATGTTGCAGATGCTCAGACTCACTGCCCAGAATGCAGACCGAAGAGGGCTGGGCAGGCGTCGTGAGGAACACCCCCCTTTACCCAGGGCCGACGACCAACTACTGAGCCGAAAGCGGCTGGACGCTGAGAGGGGTGTGCCTCAGACTCAGGAATCGGGCGAGAGTTGTGGCTACAAAAAGCTCGCCAAGGTCATTATCTTCCTGGCCCACAACCTCATTGGTCTGAAACAGGAGGTAAATGA
This sequence comes from Sinocyclocheilus anophthalmus, assembly GCA_018155175.1. NCBI lineage: Eukaryota > Metazoa > Chordata > Actinopteri > Cypriniformes > Cyprinidae > Sinocyclocheilus > Sinocyclocheilus anophthalmus. Next base: position 173,171 of record JADLZN010004941.1, read on the forward strand.
TCTTAAGCAACAGATCACAGCGGTAGCCCACTAGGACCCCAGCAAAATGGAGTTACAGTAGGAAATCAATAGATTTAAAAAGGCTTTGACAGCTGCTGAACAGCAAGAGCACTTGGAAAAGGTAGCCAGAAAGGACTTGGAAAGGAAACACCCACACAAAATTAATATTAAAGCAGCAAATTCTGAGCTCTTAGACAAATTTGCCAGAATTGAGACTCTGATCCAGCTGCTGAACAACACTCAAGACAAGCTTGATATGCTCCGAAGAGAACTCAGGGACTCATACAGGCGGCGAAAAGAGACGCAGTGGGAGAGACACCCTACTCCTGCATCCTCATTTCAGCCGTGCAAACTCCCTCATATGCAACACGCTACGAAGGGGAGAGCCAACACTTTCTGCTTAACAACTGACAGAAAAAGAACTGTAATACTTCCAAGCATCCCGCAGCAGCGCATGATGTGACCCCCCGAAACTTTGACAAGCTAGCCAGAAAAAAAATCCCAGCATTCACATTGCTGGGGAAACAATATTTTCCTACTTTAGGCAGTACGAGCAGAAATTTAGAACGGTGGAGTCGTTTTAAAAATTGCTTGCAAGCAGACCCAATAATCAAACTTATGTGTCAGTCTCATAAGTTTTAGTACCTTCTTATACATGCGCGCACCAGTTTCTGATCAAAACCAGATAAAATTATAGTTTGAATGCGCCTTCCTGCGAGCAGTAAGAAGTTTTCAGTGCTATAATGTGTTTAAATCGTACGATAAGAAACTAACCTGACTTTAGCGAAGAAATCCTAATTTCTTTTGTTAGTAATAAAAACCAATCGTTCTAATTTTACTATAAGACACACAAGACGAAATCTCGGGATTAGTAGCTCATATAAATGGTACCAGAATAAATCGGTCTGATTTTGGGCGTAGAAATCCCCTTCTTCAGTACTGTGTCGGTGATCTGAGCGATGCTCCTCATTTCACTGATTAAGGCCTTATTATGTGTTATGTATCATTGATTCACATATCGACCCACTCATGTGAAACATTTACGTAACTCTTATACATGCGCGCACCAGGTTCTGAATATAATCAGATAAAACTATAGCTTGAAGGTGCCTTCCTACAGGTATTAGAAAGTTTCAGTGCTATAATGTTTTTAAATCGTACGATAAGAAAATAACCTGACTTTAGCGAAGAAATCCTAATCTCTGTTGTTAGTGGAGCATAAGTCTATTTTCTGACGATGAAATCTCGGGATTAGCAGCTCATATACATGGTACCAGAATGAATCGGTCTGATCGTGGGCGAAGAAATCCCCTTTTTCAGCACTGTGTAGGTGATCTGAGCTTTACTCCTCATTTCATTAATTTAAGGCTTTATTATGTGTTACGTATCATTGTATTTAATTTTGATTTGTTCATGTGAAACATTTACGTAAATTTAATGGTGTTATTCTAGCGTAGCTAACGACGAATCCACCATTGCCTGTGAAGTGAAAGTGCTGTTTTGAGTAATGAATGAATTTGTACGGGACATGCATGAGTTTCCCATGCATGCTCACAGCAGTGCAAGTCTGCTCCACCTGCACCTGTTGTGAGCTTGCATTGGTCTCCTAGCAACACGTGACCCCGGAAGTGTGAGCAGACTCTTCCGGTTAATCTGACAACAGCATTCACTTCACAGACCTGTGTGTCAACAAAGAATTGCGTGTAACTAACGCTAACTCTTAAGCTAAGCCCTTTACTTCAACTGCTAGCTGTTAGCATCTGACTAACACTTAGATAGGCGTGTAAAGTGTAACTTTCTAACCACACCTCTCTCTCCCTCACTCTCTCTCCCCCTCTCTCTCTTTATTTTTGTTTTGACTTTATTCTACCTCTTTTTAATTTTATTGCATTTATTTACATTTGTTTAGCACAAATGTACCAATTCAGCGAAATTGATTTGTATTAAATTTGAGATTTAATTAAATCAAATTTTTATTTATTTTTTTATTTTATTCCTTTTTTATTTTTATTTTATTTGTTTATTTACTTTCCCCTTTTTAATTTCCTACAGCTCTTAGGACCGCCCTTTTTTATTTTATTTATTAATTTTTTTTTTTTGTTGTTTTACTTTACCTTATTTTAGTTATTTCACCATCACCATCGTCGTTTTTGGATATGATTACAGTAGTTCGAGCAACTGTTGTTTCCTTAGCGAGTTATACAGGTTATTAGTAGCATAATCCCTGTTTCCTCTCTACTTCTCCTCACGCCTCAGTGCCAGGCCTAATACGTTGAAGGGCAGCTACCATTGCAACACAATGTAGGCTAACATAAAACTAGAAACAATTCCCACTGTTTCTTTTTCTTTTGACGAGTTATTTGGTGGGTCCCTGCTAGTTTAGCTAACAGCCTAACCCTAGGGTTATGAAGTCTATTGCAGCATCACACACAAGTGAAACCTGCTTAGCCATATCTCTTAGAAAACAACTAAAATAGGAAAATTTTCCTTTGTTTTTTGAGTTCATCTTATTTTATTTCAGTTTCGCCATAGTGACCAAACCCGTGAACCATCAGTATTATAGCCCGGTCATCAGCTGACCCCTGCTTACGGCCCCTCAACAAAGTTACTCAAACTCTTCCTTTGTGTTCACGAACACAAAATCATAGCACCCTACCTCACTAGCTGCCTCCCACCAGCTAGTCATACCTTACACGGCCTACACAGCCGTTCCCCTTAGAGATAGTTTAACACCTCTGTACGTACCTGCATTTGCCTTGTGTCTCTCTCTATCTGGTGTTCCCACAAGTGTGCCAGTATGTCGCAGACATTCCACAGACATCCAGCCCTTGCAGCTCACCAGGACCACCTGGACACTCAGTAGAGCACTGTAATGGACATCATTCAGCTCAAAGCAGCCAACGACCTGCCATGGCAAAGAAAGGAACAGCGAGACTGCGACATATGTGAACACCTGACTAGCATCATCCTCTCCTCTGCCCACACCTTCAAGGGCCTCAGACAGGAGGTATATGAGCTGAAACTGCAAGTCACAGAATTCTGCAGAGAACTGACACCTGCTCAACGAGAGAAAGCACAGAACGGATGCAAAGAACCTCACCGAATGGTGCGCCAGAAAGAAATCACCAGTCTTCAGGAGGCTCTAACAGCTGCTATACACCAAGCGCCGCTGGAAAAGGCCATCACACAGGACTTGAAAAGAGAACTGTTTCACACAAAGTCACTCTTAAAACAGCATATGTGGAACTAAATGAGAGACACCACATCTTAGGCCTTACAATGCCACCTGCATACAGACAGAGCTGAGTTCCAAACCCTGACTCAGCAATTAGAACGGAGCTTGACGTGGTTCAGAAAGAATTTAAACAGTCCTACTGACTGCGCATAGACTTAAGCAAAAGACAGCCGGCTGAATATCGGTCGCCAGCAGTGCAAGCCCTCCACGCCTGTGCACAGCGACGCAAGGGGGGAAAGGGACCTAAGCCGTCTCTTGACACTTCACAAGTCAGCTCCTGCAAACCTCTGCCGCTGCAACCAAAAAAAATTTCAGTGCGAACACGAAGCAACGCACCGAGGTTAATTCATTGTCACAAATGACTGAATATGCTTGCAGACCACAAGGCGACAGATCGGAAAACAACGAAACAAACTTCCCCTGGCCACAGGCCCACCCCCTCTCCAAGATTCTGAACCTGCGTGGGGGGGGCGAGAGCCACTGTTCACACGTCCCCACTCACAGCCACAAGTGGATGGGTGTGGTGCAGGGACTTTTCCAGAGGATAACTGCAGACACACACACCGTGTGACCCCACAGACCCCAATGAGCTGGCCAGAGACAACACACCTGGCAACCTAAATACTCTCAGACCCAGAGTCTTAACACGGACTGATCGCTGCCCCAGACACCAAGCAGGGCCGGCGTGAAACTCCCCATGCTTACTACCACAGACTTTGACAAACTTACTCCAAGCTCACGATTACCCTGGGATGGCGGAGGACACCAGCTGCAAGAAGTCATCTAGGCATTAGGGCCTGCCGCACAATGCCTAATCAACAGCTGCGTAACCTGACACAGAAGGCCTTTAACAAGCACAAGTCCTCCACTAAAGGTGTTTGTCAGACCCCAGTGATTCTGAACTTCACAACTCAGAATTCAAAGTGGGCACCAGAAGTCACCCAGCATTGCCACAATGCAAAACGCTTCTACAGGAAGCCCCTAGCCAGAAGAGGATGGAGCCATCACCATGGCAACGGACCCAGGGTCCAGACCAACCACTGGGAAAAGGCGTCCTCATCCTGCAAACACCACGGTATGTCCAACATCAGTCCACCACAACATCCTCCTCCACACGGTTGCTGAACGGAGGCTACACAAGGACAGATGGACACGCCTACCTCTGGGTTACAGGCGCTGCTGACACTCGCAAAAGAGCTCCATGAACAAAACTCAACTAAGGAGTACTGAGAAGGACAAACCCCTGACTCCTTGCCTGCTGCAACACAGCATCAGGCACTCCAAGGGAGACATCCCTTGAAACCGGTCGACACCCCCATAAGCAGCCAGACAACGTTGGATTGAGCAGCGGGCCCACAGGCCCAACAGCGAAAGCTCTACCAACACAACTCAGGCAAGCTCAAGTCGGTGCCGCCACAAGAGCCAAGCGACACCGCAAACATCAGATTTCTAGTGACGTTCGGGCAGAACAGAGAGCTAACAACCACCTGCTGCTCTCCTGCCATCATCACTAGGTCAGTCTGAAACTCTCTGCACGCTACAAATTCTCCATAACAATTACCTGCAATCCCTTGAACCACCTGCACTCTCACCAGTGAGAGTCTAACCCGGCTGTTCCCCATCGTGGGTACCACAGATAGCCTACAGGCTAACAACATCAACAAAAACATCCTACCCGTACTAACTCACTTCAGGATGACAGTTGACACAGCCTCGACACCTGCTGCATAAGCTCGAGGACCCACACCTTGCTACAGCCTACAACACCACAGCACACCACCAGACAGCATCCAACACGGCACCAACAGCCAAAAACCACCACTGGCTCCCAGCCGTGAGTGCCAGGTGTGTGTTCGATTGTTCTGCACCTTGACATCGCTCGTTGTTGTCTATTCTATGGACAACAACGTTCGAAAGGTGGGAATTTGTAGCGTCTGGACCAATCCAACACACTATATATTCTCTTTTTATCTGACAAATACTCTGTAACCTCAGTTAACAAGCCATATGAGGACCCATGACCCCTTCCCCCCGGAATGCGTAACACCACAGGAAGCCGAACAGGCCCCTGGTTCCATGGCAAACAACGCTGATATCACTGGGTTATTGGCCAAAAGTTAATGTAAAGCAGGGAAAAATCCTGCTTGTCCCAAGGAACAGCAGAGTAGAAATGACTGTGTTCTAGTTAATTCATAGGAAAACTGTTATTTGAATGAACACACATATTTCTTCAGGACATTGAGTATATTATTGTCATTGTGTCTTTTGTCTTTGATATTCTTAGACTATTTTAGTATGCTTGTGAGTGAACCCATTCCTGATCATCCCTTTTCACTATATTTAATCTTACCTTGTTTAGTATCTATGAAGTTGCCTTTGTATGATCGAAACAAGCGTGTATAGTATATGGTGGTACATAGGCAATATATATTAGGTTCCTGAGAATCTTTAGTAATTTCGATTTAAGTCCATTTTCAAATTACCATGCTTAGAGAACAAAGAGGTCGTAAACCCTCCAGCAATTGCCACCTCCCGCTCTGAAATTCCATTTTGCTCATTGGACAAGCCCATCTTGAAAGTCTGGGATCTTCTCCGACCTTAAAGGCCAGGCTCCAGGGACCCGCCCCTGTCGGTGTTTCAGTCAGAAGCAAAGATGATGTGAGAAAACGCTTCAGGATACCAAAGCATCTGTGCCCGGCCTTTTCTTCGGCCTAGTCCTTTCCATTCATCAAGTGACACTGACTCACACTGGTTCTTCTCATCGACCCGAATTCGGCAAAGATCTACGGGAAGCTTTAAGATTTGCATCAGGAATCTCTTTCAGACCGCCGAGACTCGCTAAGTATCAACCTTAGTCTTATTAATTGATACATTAAATAACAGTTACACCTTTTTACAAAGGTGTGATTGAACTAAGAATCTGACGCTTCCCTCAAGTGTAGATCTGCTGAATATGCAAATGGTCCCATAAAATTCATTCTTTATGCCTCTCTCTATGCTGAGTTAAACTTTAACCCTTTCCTATACCAACGGTAAATGTGTGTGTGTGTGTTTATGTAGTGTGTTAGACCAGTTTATTTGTTTATGTAGTATGTTAGACTAGTTTTTAAGTGTTTATGTAGTTAATAAAACTTACTTGTATCACACTTGAAGTGGTTCATTGTTTGCTCATAACTGAGTCACATAATCATGCAGATTTACGTTACAAACTTTTAGAATTGTACAGTAAGAAGGTTATTTCCTTTAAACAGGAAATTAACGTTCTTAGATTTGACAAGACGGTTGACCCTGAGTGGTCAGCTAAATATTTACAGTGGATCTAAAATATTAATAATTTATCATAATTAGTTATGGTTAATTATTTATATTTCCCATGAGCTGATTTGCTACACATGCTTAGTGATAATTGGGATGACACCTGAAACCTGTCAGTGCAAATTAGGTGTGAATTGTAGTTACTTCCAAGATGTTGCTTCATCTACTCAATAACTGCCTTTCCCTAAGAATGTGCATGAAATTCAAATCAATATATTAATAATTAAGAAGGTTAAGGATAACGAGTGAAAGGTTCAAATTAAGATTTATGCAATACCTCATTTTTGTGACCAGACACTTTTTAAAGAAATCGTTACAAAAATATGAAAAATTAGATATAGAATATTTAATATAATATTTGATATATTATGAAGTAATAATACATAGCATGATATATGTATATGCACACACTCTACTTGACGTTTTGGAGTCTGTGAAGTCAAGGTTGAAATAATTGATTAGACAAAAATACTGTAAAATGAGTAATTGTGAAATATTTTACAATTTCAAAATACTGTTCTCTAATGTAATATATATTAAATGTAATTTATTCCTGTTATGGCAAAACTGAATTTTCAACCTTTTGGGGTTTTTTTTTACTCCGTCCTTCAGTGTCACATGTTCCTTCAGAAATCATTCTGATGTGCTGCTCAAGAGACATTTTTGATTATTATCAATGTTGAAATCATTTAATATTTTTTGTGGAAACCATTATATATATATATTGACTTTTGATCAATTTAATGTTTCCCTGCTGAATAAAAGTATGAATTTCTCTCAAATCATAAATTAATTAAAATAAATCTTACTGACCCCCCCAAAACCTTTGGAATGTAGTGTAATGTACACTTATTTATTATGACTATGAATATGCCAAAACTCAAATGAAATTTAGTCATGCCTTATGGCTTCAGAAGAGTATAGTGCATTTGTCCTTTTCAGAGCATGGCAGCTTGAACAATAGAGATTTCTATAGCAGTAGTACTGGCAAAGTCATGAGTTTGATTCCAGTGGAATGAATGAATTGATAAAATGTGAAATTTGCAAACTAAGTAACTTTGATTTAAAGCATCAACCAAATGCATAAGTGGTCACTGAGTGCAAAACTCCTCCTGTTATGTTCCATAGAAAAAGTCACGCAAATTTGCCAAGACATGAGAGTGAGTATCCTCCAAATATCATTTACATGTCTTTCTGTAATGTTTTTACTAAATGTTCAATTTAATATTTATGATAGCTAAGGTTATGTATTGAGTTATGAAATGAATTTTGTGCTTGCTAACACGTGTTTTGTCTCCAGTTTTGAGGGAATGTCACCTTGAGATTTGAAAAGCACTAAAAAACTTTGTCAGAGACACCGTGTCCTCATTGATGAGTTAAAGTCTTTCATCAAGGCCTTATATTAATAAACATTCACAGAAATTGTTTACACTTTCTATTCCCGCACAAGGTTGACAGCCAAACGTAACTCATAATTCTGTTCATTCTTTGCATTCAAGTGTCTGATTACTGTCCTCTTAAGAAATAGACAATAACAGAGTTTCAACCTTGATTTGTTTATATAAAAAAATATATTTTGAAATAACCACTTCAAGTTGTTTATTTTTTTCATATTAACCTGTTTGTCCCAGCAAAATAACAGCAAATATATAGCAAATATCATCAGATCACACCATATTACTCATAATTGTAGTATTATAAAAATGTAATACAACTGATCATAATAATAATTATAAATTAATAATAATAATAATAATTTCAGGATTATAAGACTTTGTTCATAGGATTTTCTGACTGTATCTTCACCTGAAAGCCAACTACACTTATACCTGAAAGCCTTTCCCAGAAATCCAACTTTGAAGAAGTACATTTTTATGAAGTTCTCACCAATGCTTTTGATTTCTGTGCTTATCATTATGACTGGGCTGTGCCCAAAAAAAAAAACCCAGAAAAATTGCCACCCCCCAACTATTCACTACATTCGAGAGGGAGATATCAGAGGAGAGTTGGGACACTGGGCATGGGGATCAGAGACCTTTTTAAAGGGTTAGTTCACCTAAAAATGACAATTAGCTTGTGTTTTACTCACCCTCATGCCATCCTAGATGTATATTACTTTCTTCTTTCAGACGAATCCAGTCAGAGTTATATTAAAAATTGTCCTGGCACTTCTAAGCTCTATCATTGCAGTCAGCGGGTGTATGCAGTTGAACAGTTCACAAGTCGTCAAATAAAGCGCGCGCATTCATAATAAAACGTGCCGCAGACGGCTCTGGGGGGTGAATAAAGGCCTTCTGTAGTGAATCAATGTGTTTTTGTAAAAAAGTATCCATATTTAAAACGTTATAAACACTTTCTCACTTCTGCTGACTGTCATACGCGGAAGCAGTTCCGGCGGATGACGCAGCACGTCGGCGTTGCGTGATAAGTGACGAACGCGGAGAGACAACATAACAAAATCCGGTCACGAATTAGAAGTACAAACCTGAGGATTTACAAAGAAAAATGTCGGAGGATTTCGATATAAACCGAGAAGAGACTGGTTTTCCTTTGCTAAAGTACACTCTTAAAAATAAAGGTGCTTCAAAAGGTTCTTCAAGCGATGCCATAGAAGAACCATTTTTGGTTCTGCATAGAAGCATTCAGTCAAAGGTTCTTTAAAGACCATCTCTTTCTTACCTTTTTATAATCTTAAGAACCTTCTTTCACAACAAAGAACCTTTTGTGAAATAGAAAGGTTCTTCATATGTTAAAGGTTCTTTATGGAACCATGTAGACAAAAAGGTTCTTCTATGGCATCGGGAAGCACCTTTATTTTTAAGAGTGTAAGGAAACTTTGCTTCCTTTGCTCCTATAAACAGACTCGCGAGACTAGCATATCTCAGAGGCGCGCGCACCGCACATACATCATACACCTTCCGCCGGAACTGCTTCAGTGTATGACAGTCAGCGGAAGTGAGAGAAAAGTGTTTATTACATTTGAAATATGGATATTTTTCTTACAAAAACACATAGATTCACTACAGGATGCCTTTATTCACCCCCCGGAGCAGTGTGAGGCACATTTTATTATGAATGGCGCCGCCCCCCCGTTATTTGACGACTTTTGGACTGAAGCACTGCAACATTGCTGACTGCAATGATAGAGCTTGGAATAGCCAGGACAATTTTTAATATAACTCCGACTGGATTCGTCTGAAAGAAGAAAGTCATATACACCTAGGATGCCTCGGGGGTGAGTAAAACACAAGCTAATTTTCAATTTTTGGGTGAACTGACCCTTTAAAGGGGTCATATGATGTTGCTAAAAAAAACATTATTTTGTGTACTTGGTGTAATGAAATGTGTTTATGCGGTTTAAGGTTCAAAAAACAAATTATTTTGCTCTTAAATATTGACTCTTAACTTTTATAAAGAATATCTCTTTGGATTAGAGACTTTAGTCTTTGAAACTTTACAGATCTTCTTTATGCACCAAGAGCTTTTAACACTCCAAAGAGAAAGGAAAAAATTGAATAGGATCATATGACCCCTTTAAACTGATCAAAATCACATTATGTTAAAAAGGCAACCAGGGCTACTTATGCAACGTATAATTGCAGGGTAATTTACTGTTCACGAAGCAGAGACAACTGAAGCGGAAGATAATTACTTGTTTAAAATGATAAATACATAAATCATGGGTTATTATTCACGTGAGTCTCCAATAAAGCATATGGAAAAGAGGAGGGCTTTAGAAAATGGAGAGGTGATTAAGTTGTAGAGAGTGAATTGAAACACAATCTGCTCCTCATCTAATGACCCAGTGCACGTCTGATCATTTCAGTCTTTCTGTTGGAGGCTTGTTTAAATCTGAATTTGACAATTTAGTCATCATTGATTGATTGTTACCTGCGATGGAGGCTCACGGTAACTGATTTTATTAGCACTGCCATTCAAAATAAGCTATTTAACAATGTTGTTTTAAAGACCTAATAACACAGAAACACAGTTTTGTTGCATTTCTATTAACTCTGAAAACATTTACATATGCTAGTATACTACACTTTGAGTAACTAAAGGAAAAGGTTAGCCAAAAAATGAAAATTTGCTGAAAAATATACTCATCCTCAGGTCATCCAAGAGGTAGATGAGTTTGTTTCTTCATCAGAACAGATTTGCTCACCAATGGATCCTCTGCAGTGAATGGGTGCCGTCAGATTGAGCGTCCAAACAACTGATAAAAACATCACATTTATCCACAAGTAAAACATGCTTTCCTCTATTCCATCAGTAATGGAGTGTTGTGAAAAGCTGTGTGTTTGTAAAAAATAAATCCATCATTAAGATTTTAGTTTTTAACTTCAAACCGCTGATTCTGGCTAAAATATGAGTCCTCTAATATTGCTTTCTCCAGTGAAAAAGTCGTCTTGCCTGAATAAGGAGGGAAATATGCACAGACCGAGCATTGTTTACAAGCGAAAACATGTTGGTTAAGACAGGTATTCTGGAGAGAAACGAAAGTTTAAAGCTAAAAGGTCTTATGGATGGATTGGATTACTTGTGTATTATTGTGATGCTTTTATGCTGTTTGGACTCTCATTCTGACGGCACCCAGTCACTGCAGAGCCATTATAACACATTAGAGGGAAGTTTTTATTCAATAAAATGCCTGGACTGTGGAAACTAAAATGCTATTGGACAAAGTTCCATGCAGAGGTGATCAAGCCTTTGCTGTTGCTGGTCCTAGTCTATGGAACAAATTACCAGCATATTAGAGATGTGCCCTCTTTGCCTGTATTTAAATACCTGCTTAAAAAACATATTTTGTCAATAGCTTTTATCTAGCCATGTCAATTGTATTGTTATATTGTGTTTTGATGTTTTGTGGATTCTTATGTTTTATTTTTAGCTGTATTGTACAGCGCTTTGGATCAACTGGTAGTTGTGTGAAAGTGCTTTATAAATAAATAAATGAAAGAAAGATAGAAAGAATGAAGAACTAAACGGGGATAACCTGGTGTGATCTGATAGGCTAATATTGTAGATCTACCGATGTGTTGGGTTTTGCTCAATATGATGTTAAGTGCAGTGGGTTTGCTGCGGTTGAATATCTAAATAAGAGACGTCCTCAATCCCAGACGGAACCTAAAATACTATGTGGAGGATGCAAAATAATTCAATAATTATATAATATGACCGCATGGTGAATCTATGAACCAAACTCATATTTAAACACAGTCTCCATGCTATGTACACATGCTACATATCTATCCTTACAAGTACAAATGTGTCTGTATTATTTGTGTCCCCTTCAAAAACTGCTTTTGAGAAATGTTATGTTTATTCAGGCTCCATGCAGCGGGGTGATGGTGGGCTGGGCTCTGGGTCTGGCTGTGCTCTGGATCGGGGCCGGATGCTCTCCAGACACTGGAGGATCCCTTCCCTCCAGGTTAGTACTGTGGTGTCTGGGAGGTCAACGGGGTGGTGGAAATTTGCCCAATCTAGAATAGGGACTTCAGAGTCTCGTAATCAAACGCCGTTCATACAGCGAGTTGACTGAACTCGATAACGTAGTCCAGTGAGGGAAGCTGTTTACGAATGAGAGCGGTAAATCTCGCAGCATGCTCCATAACGAACAACAAAAAGAACAACTTTCATAACAAAAAATAGTATGTGGGGAAAACACGCAGCGTACTTTCACTTCTATGGTCCAGTCTTCTGTCATGCTACGGTGTATAAGAAATGCACAGAGAAGATGAATGACATAAACAGTCTTTAATACATCCACATAAGGGTAATCCACATAAGGTAGGCAGGAAGCGCACATAGCAATTGCATTTAAGACTGGAACAAAGACAAACTGAATCTACGACTTAAAGGCACAGGCAATTAAGATAATAAGACACAGGTGGAATCACATACCTCAAAGGGGAACAGTGACTAATGTCACAGATAACATGGGTAAGGAAAACGCAACAACCAGTCCTATATGGTTTACAGTATTACAGATGTAATGCTTGTCAACTGGAGCTTTAAAGGGAAAGTTCACCCAAAAATCCAAATTCTAATGCTATTAATTTACTGACCCTCAGTGCCCTCCAGAGTAGTTGAGGCAGGTGTAGGTTTAACTTTTTTTCTTGAGCCTGTGTGTTTAGACTTTAAAGAAAATGCTATAAATGCAGATTGCTTTAAATAGGTAGTATGTTTGTAATGTTGTGTTTTGAGTGAACATATATAAAATGTAATAACGGGCTTCACAGAATTCTTAAGGAGCCCAAACTCAATCTTAGTTGAGGTAACATGTAAAACACATGGAGTAAATGGTTAAATATTACTTGACATAATTTGCTAGTTTTCTAAATGTTTGAGCAATTAAAACATTTTAGCAGAATGGACTATAAAATTAGTTCAGTAAATGTTAAGCCAACTAATAACTAACAATTCAGATAACACTTTAAAGAGAGAAATTGAGTGAACATAACATTTATGTGGAACTAGTTACTAAATATTAATTAGATAAAGCAGCTTGACATTTTTTACACTGTTGATTTAGGCATATTGATTGTTTAATGTTATCCCTGCTTGCATTCATGACGGCATAATTTGAAATCCTCTATTACAACTCCATTACATTACCAGCTTTTTTTTTTTCAACTTTTAATAGAAAATGTCAAAGTATATTAAAATTTAAAATCCCCATTATGTACATTATGGAAGCTTGTAAAACCAACTTAAAACTCCCCAGCTGTTCACTCAATTTAGAGTGTATTATTCACTTGAATCAGAGATAACCTGACAGCTTTCACCATAAAATAGTAAAGTAATGAGGAGGTGGAAACAATCCCACCGAAGCGTCCAGATGCCCTTACTGAGAAATCTTTATTCATCTCTGATATAAACCATTAGAGAGAGTGCAGTACTTTAATGCAGAGCCTGTGTCTCATTAGGTAGTGAGACGTGTGGTTCTGCTGAGGTTGTCTCATAAACTGAAGATAGGATAATGACACATGATTTTCTCAGAAATGTATTTGAAATGTGATTTTTTTTTGGATTGCATGTATTTTTAGTAACGAAAGAGGGGAAAAATTATCAGAAAAAAATACTCATTCCAGTTGGATGCATCAGTCATTGCAATTTTTGATCTATTCAGACCAGTAGACATGCGTTGAGATTGATCTTATTAAATCGCATGATGAGTAATTGCTCTTAATCACATGCTGTCCAGAATGAAGTCGTCAGTCATGTAGAATAACTACACGGCAAACAATGAATCACTGTGACTCATGACAGCTCTCTGACATCAGACTAGCCCTTAAGTTACCACATGCCTATCACTTCTGATTGCCTGTGTGAATTTAACAATATTAGTTTGTTATTCAGACCGTTGTGGAGCCAGTAATGAATGCCAATGCACTTGCAGGGTTAGTCACAGGTGAAAAAGAGAGCCAATTTAGCTCAAGAAAAAAAAAATGAAATATACGAAATGCAGGTCTTGCTATCAAACTAGAGTGTTTTATTGACAAGGTCAAAGGATATGTCGCAAACTTTAGAAAATCATTAAAACCACCAATGTAAGTACTAAAACATGCCTCGATGTGTGTGTGTGGGTGTGTGTGTGTGTGTTTTCTTGTTAACATAAGACAGTAGCAGTATTTTTGAATGCCTCAATCAATTTTGGTTCGACATAAATTTGTGTAAGTTACTTTTACTAAGATTTAATTTTCATTCATAAATTGCTAGTAAATTTCACAAAAAATGGTGAGTAACATACTAAATGTTAAATTTTTAGGTATAAGGACTGAAATAATATTTGTAAAACATATTGCAGTTGTCTTTGCTTGTTTATTTACAGCTTTAAAATATTTTTACAGTGTATGTCTGAAGATAATCTGAAGCAAATTTGATGAGAATTCGACAACATTTGTGTAAAAAAAGTGACTGTGACGGTTACTAATGTGCTCAGATACCCAAAACATGTTGTCGATGAATGGCAACAATATAACAAAGCAAGCCTTGAAAAATACAGCAGGTTATGATACAATGTTAAATGGTGGGAAAAGGTAATATAGCAGACCTTGTAAAAATAAGATGCATTGGACATTGCAATGACAATGGAAAATGCATGTACATCTCTGTACAGTACAATCTGTGCCAAACGTTTGATAAATATCTGTGGTGTGCCCAGGGAAACCATTTATTCATTTATTTTGGTGAGAAACATTCTCTGATGAGAAGTATGAGTGCATAACATTTTGAATACATTTACATTTTTTATTTTTATTTAGCAGAACTTGACTTAATGAAAAATCGGAAACAAGTTAGCAAGCTATTAACTAGTTGTGGTTACAAAAACATTAGCATCTAGTTATCCAGTGATATTGATAGCTGATATTAAATGTGCAAACTGAAGCTTTTTCACATAAAGTTTTACTCCTAAAGTACTGTTGCTTGTGCATGATACTCAAGTTAATAACAAATTCATAACAACATAAACTCACCACTGATTATGGGATAAACTTCATTGGAACAAGTTTGTAATCTAGTTGCTTTTATCTATTTTTTTTTTTAATGGCTCTGTAATCATAATTTCAAGATTTATCAGTGCCAGCATTTTACAGTCTAATGTATTCTAAATCAAATGAAATGGACAGTTTTCTGACTGTAGCAGCATTTTACCCTAAGTACACTCTATATCCTCTGACATTTTCTATGGATTTATGTAACATTTTTATCAGACTGAGCGGTTAATTCATAGCCTTACTCAGAATTGTACATTTATAATCCATTACTTCAGAGCGGAGACACACAATTCCTACAGAATTCTCTCAGGATCCTTTTGGGACTCCAAATAAAGAGCTGGAAAAAATATTCTATCATTTTGAAAACACCCACCAGTGACTGTGGGGTATGAATGAGTAATATCCAGGCACAGTCAATATAATCAGTAAAAGCTATTAACCTAATCAGATGCTAGAACAGCAGAGATGCAGAGTCTATGACTAAAATCGGCCTTAATTCACACAAAAGTCAGCTGGAAAAGTCGAGGTAAATTCTTAACGTATGATTTTGTGAGATGTGTCTAAGCTATTTAAAGTCTACCTCTTGCTAGAATGGCAGGAATTGTATTTCCCCAAAGCAATACATCTGTGCCAAATCTGTCCCTGGTTATGTCATTGGACCCAATTAACAGTTAACATATTGGAGGTCTACAGCAGCATTTTATATAGTCCATTGATTTTATGGTATTAGGAGAAATGCAAAAGCTGGAATAATAGGACTGAACCGAACGGTTTCGTTGCAGCGAGCTTGTTCTTGCACTGTTGCGGTCTGCTAATAGGTGCGACTGTAATCAAGATGATTAAAAGTTCTTATTTTATCCCATGACAGCAAAAGATCCAAACATGGTGGATACTATTTCACCTCTGTGCCAGTACTGCGCTTTACAGTTCACTGCTCATGTGGATTATGCAAATAGCATTCGCAAAATCATGTAATGTACCCTTGATATGATAACTGCTCATGCAGGACTGTCAGATGATTTTAAATATGGTGATAAATGCAGACTGAGTTTCAATATTTGGTTTAAATAAGTGATTCAGAACTAGCTGAAGTACGTAAGAAAGTATCTAATTTATGTTTTGTTGAAATCATTGTTTAGATGTAATGTATATGTCACAGTATTTCCTGACATATTATAATGACACAGACTCTGTCAGATGGCTGGCATTTTAAAGGCACTTAAACACCATCATTTGTTTTCTAATGTGCAGCATCCGCTCATCATACACTATTGTTCATCTGTCAGATTCTACAATGCGAGAACCTCATGTGGGTTTTTAATGCTTTAATGTTAAACTAGCTGACTGTGATAAGCAAAAAATATTTAACGCAAAACAAACCCAGACAGGGTTATGAGGCACCCAGCGCAGAGTAGAATGTGCATTATCCCACTTATTACACGGCTACTCGCCGAATAAATAAATGCGTTGACATAAAATACTGATGAGGTTAATTATTTTGATAATCTTCGCTGTATATTATCTTTCCGCTAAAGCAAAAATGTTCCAACAAGCTTACAAAACAATCAGCTCGGCAACAAGACAAATACTGCAAAAATACAGCCTGAATTACATTCATAGGCTACTGCATTCATTTGTACAATATAAAACCTACTTTTTTAGTGGTTGCGAAGTAATTGCTTATTCATTAGAAATTTCTAGTCAAGGGGGCATTTACATGACATTGGAAAACGTTTTATGTGTTTTGGCCGTTAAACAATGCAGTTTTATGTGCTTGAAAATGCAAAACCAAAGTGCAAGTTTTTGAAAATGATACAGTTCGTCTCTTTGTAGAATACACAAATGTAAATCTGTGGAAACGGTGATGTCATGGGCATTTGTATTACATGACCAGTCTATAGGTATGTTCACAGGAGCATGTTTCTTTACAAAGTGACATTGGCATCTACTGGCTTAGCAGGCATAATACAGAACTTTTAGTATTTTTTTTGCGGATCGATGTGAACGAAGTTCAAAAAACTTTTTTTTTTAATTTTTAGTAGAGGAATACAAAATGAATACCTTCAAAAATGTGAAGGAAAAACTTCTCTTTTTAATTGAAGAATACAAAATGAATACCCCAATTAAGGTCTTATGAAGCAAAGTGATTGGTTTGTGCAAGAAACTAAATATTATTTACAACATTTTTACCTGCGATCAATAACCTCAGGCAACAGGGAAATACAATTATTTTCCACAAACTGGTTCTTTCTGACAGTTCGTTTTAATGAACTGGTTCATTTCACTAGTTTGTTTACATAATCACGCAATGACATAATGCACTGTATACACAGTATTATTAAAGAAAGAAACATGTGGATGTTACGTGTCTAAAGCATATAAAGTGAATAATCTTATTTTCCATTAGCTCACCATTTTACATAAACAAAGAGAAACCATAAATACTTTCATTTTGCCCTTTCATTTAAGTGCTCGGTCCCAGCATGTCCATATCAGCGGCTCATTGGTCTTCGGTCCGAGTCTGAACCGTTTCCTTGGTTCAGTGACTGTTGAAATAGCTTGAGCGCTGAATGAGTTGGCAAAAAACCGCATCATAGATTCATATACTTTGGTATTTTGCCTCATTTCAAGTCAGAGAGATTATCAGGCATGTTCAAAAGTGAGATTTGATTGAGTAACTTGTAGATCTGTGTTCACTAGTTCAAGAAAAATAACCGGTTCAAAAGAATGATTCGTATGTGAACCGGACATCACTCTGGACCGCTTGCATGAGGCTATGAATTACAGATAATAATGTTGCGTTTCTTGCACAGACTGATCATTTCACTTCACAAGACCTCAATATATCATCAGGAGCCATGGGCATTAATTTTGTGTTCCATTATACTTGTATTATTATTATTATTATTCTCAAAAACGTACAGCCAATGACTTGCATTATGTGAATTACCAAGGACCACGGTTTCAGCTA
>JADLZN010004942.1:0-86548 GCA_018155175.1 Sinocyclocheilus anophthalmus
ACATCCGATATATATGCATATTTCAGATAAAATAGCTTACTTTTTTACATTTCTTCTGTTACAGACAGCTTTAAACAATCTGAAATCATATCCGCACATGTTTGACCTGGAGTCAAAATGTAGGTTTTTGAAAAACAAAGAACGGCTGGTAATACATCAACCTGAAATTGTTCTGAAAACGACTTTTGCATCCATGTTCTTTGTGCTCACATCATTTTAAATGCTTTTGGTACAGGGCTGTTTTGAGCTGACTCTGAGGCGCACAGCACTGCTGGAGGATTGTTTCCATCAGCTAAGAGCAGCTGATCCCTCAGTAGATCTCAGAAGATTCTGGCTGTCGGTAAGGCAAGAAATTCTCTGAATTCACATACACTGAATTATGTGAAGTTTTGATTCAAAAACTTCAATTATTCTGTGCTGAATTAATTTTTTTAACTAAACCAAGATGGCAACAGACAAACAGATTTATGAGCTGCAGCATGAATGAATGCCATTGGTTATTTAACACAGGTGCTTTACAAGGAGGATGTGAGCAAAAGAACAGATGTCAACAAGAGGGACTTTTTTCTCAACGTGTTTAAAGAGCTTTGTGCACCAGAGTCTCAGCTGCTCATGTACAATGACAGCAACACTATGGGCTGGTTCCCCACAAAGGTAAGGCAAATACTTTTTTTAATTAGATCATTATGCTAAAGACGTACATAGTAATACAATTTTGTAAAGTCAGGCCTCTTTTAATGTGATATACATTGTGTTTTTACAGTTTGCTGTATTTTCATTTTGGCCTTAAAGGAACACTCCACTTTTTTTTAAAATAGGCTCATTTTCCAACTCCCCTAGAGTTAAACAGTTGAGTTTTACGGTTTTCGAATTCATTCAGCTGATCTCCGGGTCTGGCGGTAGCACTTTTAGCTTAGCTTAGCATAGATCATTGAATCTGATTAGACCGTTATCATTTCTCGCTCAAAAATGACCAAAGAGTTTCTATATTTTTCCTATTTAAAACTTGACTCTTCTGTAGTTACATCTACACGAAGTACACCTAAGACCGACGGAAAATTAAAAGCTGCGATTTTCTAGGCCAGCGGCCAGCAGGCGCAATGATATTACACAGCGCTTGAAAATAGTCCCAGCTAGGTAATGTCCAATAAGCCTATTTTTAGGCGCCTGCTGCACCCATGGTACGGCAGCAAAATACCATGATTATTACTCCCGATGAGAGTATTTTCCTAGCCATATCGGCCTAGAAAATCACAACTTTTCTTTTGTCTTAGTACACGATGTAACTACAAAAGTCAAGTTTTAAATAGAAAAATATAGAAACCTTTGGTCCTTTTTGAGCGAGATGCTAATGGTCTAATCAGATTTAATGATCTATGCTAAGCTAAGCTAAAAGTGCTACTGCCAGACCCGGATATCGGCTGAATGGATTTGAAAACGGTAAAACTCAGCTTTTTAACTCTGGGGGAGTTGGAAAATGAGCCCATTTAAAAAAAAAAAAAAGTGGAGTGTTCCTTTAACCACTTATCATCCCACATCAGGTCAGCGTGGAGAAGGAGAAGTATGTCCTGTTTGGGATTCTGTGTGGCTTGGCTCTCAACAACAACTCTGTAGTGCATCTGCCTTTTCCTTTAGCCCTGTTCAAGAAACTTCTTGATGTCAAACCATCTCTAAAAGACTTGATAGAGTTTAGTCTGGTTCTTGGCAAGTAAGGGTTTTTAATCCATGTTATCTAGTTTCTCTTTTAATATCTCTAGCTTTATTACTCTTGTCTCTGGAATAATTAATATTGATCGGCTAATCAATGGTCTTTTTTTTTTGTATAATATCCACTAAACTGGATAACATACACCAGTGATATAACTGTTTCAAAATTCATGTATATGTCACCTGTCCTTCATACCGATAGGTGGCGCTCATGCACTGTCGAACACAAGTAGCCACATTCATCCACTCCAATTTGTATTCTACATCAGAGATTTTCATTACTCTGTGATTATTTACCTAACTCTTCACTAGAAACTCTTACCCGTGGATTGTCCTGTCTTTTGTCTTCGTCTGTCTTCATGGTTACCTGTTGCACTATCCTGCACCTGCAAGATAGAAAGACTATTACCATCTAAGCTAAGTTTGATGAAATTTTCTGGACTCATTGACTTACCTGTTGACATCGCTTGTTTCACACATTACCTGTAAATCAACCTCTGTTGTGGAAATTACCTCAGTGTATCCTGCTCTGTTGGTGACGATATAATTCCTGTTTTCCACAATTAATAGTTGAAGACCAGGAGCACTTACTATCCCCAAAGACAGAACATGCTGTTTTGCATATACGAAAGGCACAGTTCTTAGTATATCACGTTGGTAGATCAGCTCAGACTTTCCATGTGGCTTCTCTTGAATGTGTATGTATTTTGACAGCAGGTGTGCACAGGCCAGAGACGGGCATCACAATCCGAAGACAGTCACATGTTTCCTCAGCTTCAGGTTTGCATGACTCATTCATTCAATTCAGACATCATTCTGTAGCAGCTGAGATGCAGGCATGAGCTTTTGCTTTCTTCTCTCTTGGATATTTTTACATCTGTTTAACATTGTTAAGCAGTTTTCAGTCGGGTACAGCCGCAGTCTGAGAGGAAGCAGCACACGGCGCAGTCTAATCCCAGTAAGTAACTGCAGATGTCTTTGCATGTGTGCTGATACATATCAAACAACACAATTGAAAGTCCAATGCTCTTTTTGATTAGAGGGATCGGGTAAAGCTTTGTCTGAAATTAGCACCTTTAGACATAGCAAGGCTCCCTAGTAATCATGCCCAGATCATACTTGACAATAAATAAATATCAAGTACATCTTGATTATATTTACTTACAGCTTTACCAGCTTACTAGAGTGACATCAGGTAAGTTAAAGGCTAGTTATAAATTAGATACTAAGTGTAAGGCAACTTAGATGAGTGACTACACCATGCACTAGCATACTGTCATTTGGCATGAACAAGGCTCTTATGCTCCTCGCGGATTCTTGAAACTTATCTCAGACAGAAAATATCCAGTGCTTTAATACAACAGTTCAATAAACAGGTCGTTGTTTAAATCGTTTTTTAGACACAATATTGCCACTTATTACTGTCAAACAAAGTTAAAGCTGAATCGACAGTTGTGTCTCTGAGCAACACACAGTTGTGGTGTTTATTTCTGAATAATTCCATGTTTTGAACAAATCGGTTAAGTGAATAATTCAATGACTCACTCACCTGCAGAAAGAATCACTGTAAAATCACCTGACTGATGCACAGACTGACAGTAAGCGGAGTGATACAAACAGTGAAAAATCCCAGTCGCAGGACTAATAGCATGCTTTTGGAATTGTGTAACCATCTAATTTGTTCTGACCCCACATATACCATGTATCCTTATTTCACTGACACTCTCCTTTTCGTAACCTCATTTCTTCAGCCCAATTGCACCTCAACAATTTTTGTCACTTTATTGAATGTGTTACATTTTATTTTAATTACGCTGACAATTACCAGCTAGCAAACATCAGAAAAAAAATAAATAAATGGCTACACTCCCATTCTGCATGTGTGATATATTAATGTGATTATTTTATCAAACTGTCTGTACTGTGAGTTGACCTGCAGGACACACTGTTGTTGAATCTGAGGGCTTGCCATGATATTGTCCACAGGCTGGCCGTATACAGCGCACACGAAGGAGTAGACAGTCCAAATGAAAGTCATTTTAATAAATCCACAGGGAGAACAGAACATCCACATAGATACAATACAATATCAGACCCTGAACTGAGGAAGACACCGGGTTTAATGGGGAAGGTAAGTCCGAAGAACTGAACCAGTGTGGAGCAATTGACACTAACTTAAGAACACACTGAGTTGAGGGAAACCTTTACCAAGGAAACAGAACTAAAATAAATGTGACATATCTCCCCCCTCCTGGAAGGTGTGTCCTCGCGCCGTGGACTAGTCCTACTGAGGAGGGAGTGAGGGTGGGGGTTCAGAAGGAGGATGAGGGGCAGACGAAGGGCAGGCAAAAGGGAAAGGACACAGTCCATAGAGCCAGGGCAGAGTAGACAGTGGGAGGAGCCAGGAGGAGCCATGTGGAGATCCAGAACGCATCCAGGACAGAGGCCCACGGTGGAGTCGCCGGAGGGAGGAGCAATGGTGGAGGTAGGGCTGGCGACACCAGGGGGCCGACTGACGGAGATGGAGCTAAGGAAAAGGAGCCCAGGATGGAGACGAAGAGCCGCAGAGCCAGGGTGACACCGAGGATCCGGAGGTGCGCGAGAGGCGGACTCCCTACGCGCTCAAGTCGCCGAGGCAGAGCGGGGATCCGGTAGACCATGGTGGAGCCGGAGCGACAGAGACAAATCTGAGCTGGAGGGAAGGATGAGCCAGATGGAGACAAAGGGATGGAGGGACAAGGCGAAGCCGGAGGGATCCTCACACCTAGGCAGAGCTGGAGACTGGAAGGCCTGAGGCGAATCAGAGCACCCAGATAGCGCTGACTGAGGGTGAGCTGAGGGACTGACAGGAAGCATCAGAGACAGGGCTGAGGAACTGCCTGGTTTTAGTATAGGAGGTCGGTCATACTGCGGCTGCTGAGCAGGAGAAACTTAGCTGGGCAAATCGCGTAGATTGAGGGCTCAGGCTCCTTGGGGGCAGATCCGTCTCAAGATAAAAGACAAATGTGTCTCTTGTCCATATACTGTCCGTAATACATAAAGTGGCAGTCTCGTTATCCGTGGATGGTCGGGGCTCTCCATCTGCAGTTAATGCATCAGATAGACGAACGCTCCGTGCAGCAGGATGGTGACAGCTGGCTGGGCTCTGGATCAGGAGTGGGGGAAATTCTCCTTGGGACCGTCCACTGGCTGGCGTGCCTTACACCGCTTGTTCAAACTGGTGTAATGAAAAATCGCAACGTGAGTGGTCAGGGAAGTGAGTAAGGCATGCCAGATCTAAAACGTTTGTAGTATAGTCCGCCAGTGAACGGTCCATCTGCTCCAGGCAGAGAAGTTGGATGGCTGGTAAATCCATTTCGACGGGGAGAGGAAAAAACCAAAAACCAAAAGGGACTATTCTGTCACGGGCTATCCAGTATAAAGCGCACGACGAAGGAGTCCAAGAAAGTAATTTTATTAAATCCACTGGGAGAACAGAACAACCACATAGGTACAAAACAATAGCAGACCTTGAACTGAGGAAGACTCAGGGTTTAAATACATGGGGAAGGTAATCAAGAAGAACTGAAACAGGTGTGGAGCAATTGGTAACTAAGGAAACAAAACTATAGAGCAAAAACTATGAAAAAAGGAAACAGAACTAAATATACACGTGACAGATATATTGAATGACAGACACATAAAAAGCATGGGAACATGGAAGAATCAATGGAATTCACCAAAATATAAACCTAAACATGATTAATAGATTAATATAAAATATTTCCTTGCTATATATACGTTACTTTGTTCTAAAGTCTCAGTTCTAAAAGTCTTAAAGTATTGTAAATAGTTTCTCAATCTCCCTATTTAGCATTTGCAAGAAGAGATTGGCCGCACCCTGCATACGCACGACCTGATGGGTTCTCTGGCACCAGAAGACCAGCAGGTATCATAATCAATATGCAGGTCTCATCATCCAGTTCAATAACATAACCCCTCATAAGTGAGCAATAAAGAAGAAATAAACGTAGACTAAATATTATTTAAAATTATTTAATTTTAATTATTCTTTTCCAAGTGAATATCCGTAAACACATAATAATTAATGCTAATAAAAATATGACCTGAGACCCTACCCTCACTTTCTGTGTTCAGATAGTAGCCACTCTGTGCCAAACACAGGCTATAAATGGAGCAGAATGAGTACCGGTGATCCCGCAGATAAGGGTTTCATGTACTGTTGTTATATGTCCACGGTAGTACCAGAGGAGAATAAAAAGAAACCCATAAATCTGAATTATGGCTTCATAATATGCATAGCACATATCTGTTTTTGATATCACCATAGCATCAAATCAATGTACACAGGTTCCTACAATATCTGCTACTCGTTTTCACACTGCGCTTATTCCTTTATGCAGTTTAAATAGGCCATCCCACTAGCTTTCAAGTTAGTATCAAAGTCCATGCCAATGTGCAACCCATATGATATCAAAAACATTCAGAGCACCATGTGTTTCTGCTGTAGCTGGATCTTTATGACTAACTTCTTCATCAATGTCAGAGAATAGGTGGTAAGCTACAGGTTTTGTACTCTTCTTTACAGCCTTTGATTGGTCAGGGGGTTTTTTTTCCTTTCTTTCTTTCTTTTTTTTTTTTTCTGACGCATTCACACGGCTTATGGGTATATGCTCTATGCTGATCTAACTGTTCCTGCAAATGCTGCCTCTATTCTGCAGTTCTTGACCCAAGGCCTGATAACACTGAGTATGAGCACTGGCTGAATAACTCTGGACAGTATCGTAAGTATTTTCATTTCATTTTGGAATAATGCATTTATGGGGCAAGCACCAAAAAGAGTATATGTACTCATTTAGTACATGCTATAATACAAATCATGCCTGGATTAATGAGAAAAAAAATTAAGCATTTGGCAGGCCCCCACCTTTACTGTATATTTTTCAAAACATCAGGCCTTATAGCCGTGAAATGTGGGCACACCTCCAGTGAGTATGTTACTGGTTGTGTAACTGTAGTGAGGAGGGGGTCAACATCTCTGTGAGTCACTGTGTCTTTGTGAAAACGGAGGCCTGATTCGTGAGTACATGATTTCTGTTTTCAGCTCCTGAGCCAGAAGACCACAAGCCTCCATCTGATACGAGGCACACCAGAGGTGTGTCAAAGGCACAAGCACATTTGTATATGAAAGTCCACAGTTTCCTCACAGTGCACAATACTGCTATATAGCCCTGCTTCAGAAACTATGACTGAATGCAGGATGTTTCTTTTTTTTTAATGATTGCGTGATGTATATTATTTAGTTTGTGATTACTGTCACAGAGTTGCTTGCTGGGTCAAACCCATTCGAGTCAAGTGAGACAACTAACTAGATTTTTTTTGCAGCATAGGTTCAGTTGAACATATTTACATTTTTGCAAAACTCCAAAACATACCTATACATACACTTCACTGCATTTTCCAGTTGAAATGAACACTATTAGCAGTAAAACACCAACACTTTTCTTCTGCTTCTTCTTTGCCTAGAGATTGAGTACTCTTTCAGAAAATATGTAATAGCACCTCCTACCATAAAACGGCAAAAACACGGAAGCCAGAAAACTCTGTCAATGGCCAGTACCTGCGGGTTTAACATAATCGACTTATTTTCACGGGTAACCGTTGCACAATTACTATGTTATGACCTCAACACACTTTAGCCCATGCAAATGGATCATGATAATTGCATGTTATTTTTTATTTAGTAGTGTCTTGAATAAGCTATTTCACATAACAGATGCGTATATATACTCCACAAGACAAAATAATAACTGAATTTATAAAAATGACCCCGTTCAAAAGTTAAATCTTTAATATTGTGTCATTTCTTGGACTGTTTTTTGTTTTCTGATAGTTGTTCATGAGTTCCTTGTTTGTCCTGAATAGTTCAACTGTCTGCTGTTCTTCAGAAAAATCCCCCAGCTCCTGCACATTCTTTGCGGTTTTCCAGGATCTTCTGCATATTTGAACCCTTTCCAACACTGACTGTATGATTTTGAGATCCATCTTTTCAAACTGAGGAAAACATTTACATTTCATTCAACATTTACTGATGCTCAAGAAGGCAACAAATGCATTAAGAGCTGGGGTGTGTAAAGTTTTTGAATTGGATGATCAGGGTAAATTGTCCTTATTTTGTTTTCTGGGAAACATGTATGTATTTATGTAGCTTCTGAAGTGCAGTATAAATAAATAAACATGATTTGTAAACAATATAAGAAAAATGTACACATCATCATCCGGCTTTATTACATGTTTATTACATGGTTTGCAATCAAAAGTGAAGTAACTTGATCAGCAAAATCCAGTACCAGGGTCGTATAGCCTTTCCCCCATTAAAGCACTTTTTTCAGTTATATAGGCTAATAATTGTATTTTAAATTTGGGCTTGATAATATATGGTCATACAAATAGTTCTTTAATGTACTGTAGATAAGGTACAGGATTTTCCTGACATGTAATTGTAACATCCTCTCATCTCTCAGGTTTCAGCGCACGAGGGCACGACTGAACATTCCTTCATGCTCCTTCAAAACTGTCACTGATTATGAGACTATTATTCACTTCCTTTCATGACTCTCATTTTATTCTCATCTTGTCTTTGTAGACTGTAAAGTTGATATTGCATTCCTCGTGGATGGCAGCTGGAGCATTGGGAAACGCCGTTTTAAGATTCAGAAAGACTTCCTTGTGGAGGTTTCTCAGGTCATTAATGTGGGTGTTGCTGGACCCATGATGGGCATCATTCAATACGGGTAATAGTGTGTCCCAGTGCCAGAAAACACTCAAATACTAATAAGAACAAGTGAGGGACTGTCACATAAAACCAACATTATAGTTTTGGTAGATATTCATATGTAAAATTTGGTTTTTAGCATACATAGATTTTCACTCATTTGGATAGCCACTGAAACATAGAGTATCAATATACTGACACTGTCTAAAATGAAAACACATTTACACAAGAACATCACATGTGTATGTATCCTTCGGTGATCGTACAATTTAGAATTTAAGGAACTTATAGCATGATTTAATTTAGATATATTATTCAATGAACTCAGTCATCTATAGTGGCACATTTGCACATCTCTAAATTAAGCTCCATGCTTTATAATTACATTCATATTATGCATTTTAGTGTGTACCCAACGTACCAAAACATACATGTACACGTAGATCACCCTGATATAACGTGTCAACATTTCATTTTCTGATCCAGGGATGATCCAGTCACAGAATTCAGTCTAAAACAGTTCTCCAACTCCAAGGATCTGAAGCCGGCCATCAGCAAAATAGTCCAGAAGGGCGGTCTGTCCAATGTAGGTGAGTGAATAACCCTAGACTATACCCTAAAGGCCAAAGAGCAGAAGTCGTCACACGGTGTCACTGAATTTCACCCTGTTTGCACATCTCAGTTCCAAATTAGATCTAAATCTGAGCTGGCAACTGTGGCTAAATTACAGGGCTGGTGCCACTCTGTGGTGTTGTTGTGCAAGCTGACCAAATGCCTGAGGTTTATCCAACCTAGAGATTACTTTTCACATTGGTTGTATGGTTTGTGTTATAGATAGTGTCTCACTTTAATATAACAGTGGAATCCTGTAAAAAAGCAGCTGCCCTCTCTAGCGGAGCTATAAAGTCAAAGATAGCCTGAGGACACAACATTATCTGGTTGGATGATGTTAAATCAGTACCGTAGCACTTCATCTTCTGTATATGATTTACACAAACCTGTTTGTTTGGACTCTGAAATCCCTGAGGGCTGGAGTGAACCCAAAAACTATTTGGGCACTAAAGACATGCGCAATATCTAACTTGATACATCCACTAAAAATCACCAAAACACTGGCTGATTAAAATACATTAAGCATAAATGATAGTGAAAAGTGAACGTTAGTAAAGAGACACTTAAAGAGACAGACACTTGATCTAAAAGCTGGAAGATACTACATGACTTTTTAAAACACTAGGCATCATACATTTGCTGACTTTGTAAATGGTTACAGAGAGGGGGACAAAAACGAAAATTCATACCACTAAACAATCTTTAGCCATCATATACTACTAATTTACCCTGAAATCATTCCAACTTTGACTGACCAAAAGTCGGCAGAGCCTTGTGTGCGTAACCAGCAGGGACCTCATGCAGACTGTAAATCGGGGGCAAAAATCTGGGCAAAAGTCATTGTACGTTTTAGCAACCTTAATGTAAGTGGCAACATTCAGAAGGTTTTAGGTGTGCCTTACATTCCCCAGTACTCATTTGGGTCCATTTCATGTGGCATTTCAATAACTACGGACATTTAAAAGTGGTGGAAACAAAGATAAAGAGATGCTTTGCAGTTTTAGTAACTGCTGCATTGATAGTTTTCAGCAGTGGCGTGCTGCACTCTTGCCTTTTCCTGAAGTCCTGGAAGCATTTAAAGAAAGTATTTCAGGGCAGAGACTGGACACGAAACAGTGCTGCAATTGAAACAGCAGAGTGTGTTTTCAGGGAGGAAGGCTGATGGAACTGTAGCTGTTTTGTTCTGACTCTGGCTCTGTGGTCCTTTAAGGGAAGGCCATCTCCTACATCAACAAGCATTTCTTCAGTGATGCTAATGGGAACAGAGGTGGGGCACCCAATGTGGCTGTGGTTCTGGTGGACGGCTGGCCCACTGACAAAGTGGAGGAGGCCTCACGTCTGGCCAGAGAGTCAGGCATCAACATCTTCTTTGTCACCATAGAGGGCCCAGATGAGAATGAAAAACAGAACGTGATGGAGACCAACTTTGTTGACAAGGTATCAATATTGATTAAGGTGGGGTGTACACATACCGGAATTTCATGGCAATTTGGGGACACAGAGGGAACTTTATTTCTTGTTTTGGTCTGTAGGCAGTGTGCAGAACCAATGGCTTCTTCTCGCTCTCTATCTCAAGCTGGTTCGCCTTGCGCAAAGAAGTGCAGTCTCTGGTGAAGCGTGTGTGCGACACAGACCGCCTGGTGTGCAGTAAGACCTGCCTTAACGCCAACGACATTGCCTTCGTCATCGACGGCTCCAGCAGTGTGGGAACCGGAAACTTCCGCACCGTGCTCCAGTTCGTCTCAAACGTGACGCAGGAATTTGAGATCTCGGACACGGATACGCGTGTAGGAATCATACAGTACACGTATGAGCAGAGGCTTGAGTTTGCTTTTGGTCAACACAACAACAAAGCTGATCTGCTGAATGCTATCAAGCGTATAAACTACTGGAGCGGAGGTACCAGCACGGGAGCCGCCATCACATTTGCTGCAGATCAACTCTTCAGCAAATCCAAACCCAACAAGCGCAAGATCATGATTGTCATCACGGACGGACGCTCCTACGATGATGTGAGGGCCCCGGCGCTGGCGGTACATCGTAAAGGTGAGTGCGGTGGAACGCAGTAGGTCCCTAGGTCAGCACCTGTGGTCGTTTCTGGAGCAGTCAGTGACTGCTCTATAGGAATGTTGTTCCAGGATGTAGATCCAGAAACATGAATAAATCACATTAAACGGCAGAATACACCGTAGCTAGAAATTCAATGATAAAAGTACTTCTTTTAGAGGATGTATTTATGGTGTCTGTAGTGTCTACAGATGTGATGGAAGTTGACTTTCAGACCAGCGCTGCCTACATTTTTGAAGTATTGTACTCTCCCGTATCTCATGCACCAGGTGTGATCGCGTACTCCATTGGTATAGTCTGGGCCATACAGGACGAGCTGGAATACATCGCCACCGACCCCGACAGAGACCACTCTTTCTTTGTGGATGAGTTTGACAACCTCTACAAGTATGTACCAAAGATTATTCACAACATCTGCAATGAGTTCAACTCCCAACCACGTAACTGAACCAGGCCTTCAGATGAAAATTGTGGAATATCACCAAAAATCCAAGGAGTAAGTGCATTACCACACAGTTAGAAATGCAGTGTTTTAGCATAAATTTAGCATACTGTAGTTAGAAGCCTTACTTTCTGGATGAAAAGCTCAGAGGACGCCAGCATGTTTCCAGATTTGATTTTTGTGCAATTTAAACAAAATAGAGTGTGGAAATGGTAAAGATGGCAGTGGATGTGTTTTCGGTGATTTTGGATTAATATGTGATAGACGGAGGGACAGATTTTCTGATGTGCACATCAATAGAGGTATAGAGAAAAAACTTGCTTACAGTTTTTGCATATGTCGTTTCAGTTAAAGATTATTTCACTAGTTGCATGCGAACACAATAATAGAGAAAAAATTACACTATATATATATAGACTATATATATATATTATATATACTAGTATATATTAATAATAATTTTCTTTGTTATATAGCTAATTTTCTGCACAAGAAGATGTTCAACCAAAATGTCAACTTTGTTCAGGAGACATGATACATCCTATTTCAAGCTAGGATAGTAATGCATGCTAAAGACAGACTGGTTTTATGTAAGTTACAATATATTTGTTCAAGGCAGGTGACCAGTAGTGGAGTATTATGAGCGTTTTGACAACACGTTACAGAGAATACAAGTACATTTAAAAAAGAATGGCAATATTCCAGAAGCTCCTGTTTTGTGGTTTTATGACTCCTAACTGTTCTAACAGAATGGTTTATTTTTTCTTGTCAATTTAAATTCATATAATGTAATTTTTGTATTTGTATATATATATAAAAAATTGCTTGTATTTTTGTCAACTGATCAAATATTTTAATGCAGTTTTTAATAAAATGATTATTGAAAACCAGCAAATTTACGGTTTTGGATTGAAATGTACACTGTCTGGGAGAGAATATCTTTGATCAACTTTATTTATTTATATATGTATGTATTTGTTTGTTTGTTTGTTTATTTAATTATCTCCCATTTTAATTTCTACATTCCAGGCAGCACTTGATACGCAGATTTATAATGCTGTGATAAACACACACACCACAGCACTCACTCACTCACTCACGTCGCGCCACACACACACACACACACCCACCTGACACCTCACTCCACTCACACACACACAATAATAGAACACTGGTCAGACATGAAATCTGAGAACAAGACAGTCCTCTTGTGGCATGATGGTGAACTGTTCTAGCTGCTCTGATCAAGACACTTAGGGCTGGATATACTGTATGCATGTGCATTCTAGGCCAGTGTTTCCCAACCTTTTTTTAGTTGCGGCACCCTTTGGAAATTTTAACAAACTTTTGGCATCCTACAAAATTAATTTTGTCACAATAGTTGAATTTCTAACTTCGATATGATAATTTGAAAAGTATTGATATTCGGTACAACAGGGAAGATCTGCAGAATATAATGTTATACAGATATTTTTTATATTATTTAAAAAATGTGTCCATCAATGGTGGCTATCAGTAGGCTAATTTCTAATGAAGATACCAGTTTATATGACAGATTTTAATGTAGGTTTTTATACATATGTAAACATTATTTAATTATAACTAGCTATCTCACAAATTGTTGCTCACTAATGTTTTTTTTATTTTACAGTGGGGTAATTTTTGTGCAGTACCACGAGATAGCTTGATTTCAAACTTTTAATTGAATAAAAATGAAGTAAGCAGTCAGTAATAAAATAAGAACAAATAAAGAAATTAATAATGATAGCACAAATAAAATTAACGACAGGCCTTCGAATTAAATAAAATGCTTTTTAGTTTTTCAGGTAGGTCTAACAGTATAGTAGTTTTTTTTTTTTTTTACCAATTATCCAAATAATGTTTAGTCCTAGAAAGCTATTTTTATCAGAACACGTGAGCATAACATAGCATTTAGCAGATCAATGGATGAGAGGGCAGTGTTACCAGAGTTGCTCATAGACCACACCATGTTACAACACAGTAGGGCTATTGCAGACAGAAACGATACTGTACTACATCAATGTTTCCTGTCAGCTTGATTTTTGGACTTTGCTGTTCCGATGAGCATGAGCAGTATACGAGTGGAGCAACTGAGCGGAGCTCACACGCATAGAGCGGGATAATACGCAGAGCGTCACACCACGTGAAAGTGAATCTTGAGCGGTGAACTAATTTTCGGCAGCGAAATTTCGGTGCATCTCTAATTATTGGCGATATCAGAAATGGATATATATAATAGATGCTTTTTTGAACATTATAGCAATTTAAAAATATTTTTAAATGATTTTTTTACACGGCACCCCTGATCTCAACAGACACCCCGTGGGAAACACTGTTCTAGGCACATGCTTATGCTTGTGTGTCCACGGTGGACCAGTATTATTCTTGTAGTAGCATTAGATATTTGCTCATGCTGATACATCAAGTTCAAAACTGCTGAGTAACAACCTGCCTGCTAGTCAACATCATTTAGTGTAGCATTTTATACAAAGCAGCAAAATGCAATAAAATAAATGGTGATATTAAATGAATCTGTCCAAACATTCAAAAGAGAACCATTATTGATGCCACATAATTTGGCTGACAGATGCACAAGTGCTATTTCAAAGATGAAAAAAAAGGTGGAATATGTTTACTCATGGTATCAGAGGATTTCTTTTTCATTGGCCTGTTTAAAGGGCTAATAAAAACATAAAATGTCTTGTGATGGTGAAAATTTTTTTTGAAGCTCATTAGAAGAGGAAAATTGGTATAATGCATTTAAGATGACTTGACAAAAGCAAATGTAGTATAGGCTTACTTTTTTATTACATTTTAAATAAGTAATAAGATGTATGCCAATAAAGGTTTTTTTTTTTTTTGTGAAAGTGCCAGTGGAAGACAATTTTATTTCTATATTGCTTTTCACAATACACATGGTTCCAAAGCAGCTTTAGAGAAATTCATTGACATTGTCTCATGAAATCTTAATGCCTAATTGTCCACATATAGCAGTTTAAAGCTGGGCAATAGAATAATTTACATCTGACAACAATATAAACAATCAGGCAGTTTGGACTTGATATATGCACTCTAAAAAGTGATTTAGGAGGCCTATTACCACAACTAATATAAATGCATGGTTGCGAATTAGAAATCTAATTTATTGATTTAGTTAAACCTTTTACAAACATTGTTGATTTCTTTTGACATAATAATGGTGATCATCACATAGTAACTTAATGAAATAGTATTGATAACTTTGAAAACTGGGCAGTGGATTTCCAGTTCCCAGCATGCTTTGCGTAAGACTGGATAAGGATAGTAAATGAGTTGAATCAGGACAATGATTGTGCTAATGGCAGCGCCATGCAATATATTAGTTATGAGGTAGATAAGGTTAGATACAAATTTATAATAGTTATAGTATGTGAAAAATATGGAGATTTCTGAAATATAACATCTTATAAATGATACTAAAGAATGTTTTGTAAAATGTTAAAACTCACTGTATTATGGCCCTTTACAACACTAACACTAAACCCCTTGCAGAAACCTGTCCCTAAACCTATCCATCACAGAGAATATATTCTTGATTTCGGACCGGAGGACAGTGTCACATGAATTCACAAATCATGAAGAGTGACATGTGAAATTATTTGCATGTCTATGATAGCTTGCAGATATCGTTTGGCCATAAATCTGCAGTGCACTCTTTACTGCGGTATAAAACATGCACTGTCAATTTAATTAAACATTACCAGCGCGTTGATGTTACTGTCACGGTACGGAAGAGGCGAAGACTCAAGTGCAGGCAGAAGGGGTCTTTATTTCTAATTCACAAAAATAACACAAAAACACAAATGAAACCACCCCGAAGGGGAAAACGCCACAGTACACAAATGCTCACCACGAGACATAAACTGAGCACAGGGTAGACACAAATCAAAGGTGTGCACCGACACCTAAGTGAGACAAACAAGCCCAGAACAGAAAACACAGGGAGCTTATGAGGAAGAGGTAATCAGGTAAACAGCTGGGACAAATCAATCCATAATGAGGTAATGAGAAACAGGTGAGTGGAGTGAAGGAAAAAGAGTCCGGAAGGATGGGAAATGGCGATCCCCTGGTTGGGCGCTCGGGAACGTCTGGAAGCCGTTTCTTAGAGGAGGGGTCCTGTCAGGGTCTGGCGTCTGGTGGTCAGTGTGATAGAGGGGGACTGGGGACTGGGGCAGAGCTGGTGGTATGGGGACCCAGGGCAGAACCAGCGGCCACCACCGCGGTGTGTGTGAGGCTGCCGCCTGGGAACGGGAAATGGCGGGCTCCGCCGCTTCGTGAGAACTATGAGTGGACCCCGCCACCTCGGGGGAGCTGCGAGCGGACCCCGCCGCCTCGGGGGAACTGAGAGCGAACACCGCCGCTTCCGGAGCTTTGTGAGCATACACCGCCGCCTCGGGGGAACTGAGAGCGGCCACCGCCGCTTCCGCCAGCCCTGTGAGCAGACCCCGCCGCCTCGGGGAAACTGCGAGCAGGCACCGTCGCCTCGGGAGGATCGTGAGCGGGCACCGCCGCTTCGGGGGAACTGAGAGCGGCCACTGCTGCTTCCGGAGCCTTGTGAGCGGGCACCGTTGCCGCGGGAGGATCGTGAGCGGGCACCGCCGCTTCGGGGGAACTGAGAGCAGGCACCGCCGCTTCGGGTACATCGTGAGCGGGCACCGCCACTTTGGGTACCTCGTGAGCGGGCACCGCCACCTCGGGAGGATCGTGAGCGGGCACCGCCGCCTCGGGAGGATCGTGAGCGGGCACCGCCGCCTCGGGGGAACTGAGAGCGGCCACCTCTGCTTCCGGAGCCTTGTGAGTGGGCACCGCCGCTTTGAGAACATCCTGAGCGGCCACCGCTGCCTCGGGGAAACTGAGAGAGGCCACCACCACTTCCGTAGCCTTGTGAGCGGGCACCGCCACTTCGAGAACATCATGAGCGGGCACCGCCATTTTGGGGGAACTGAGAGCGGCCACCGCCACTTCCGGAGCCTTGTGAGCGGGCACCGCCGCTTCGGGGGAACTGAGAGCGGCCACCGCCGCCTCGGGGGAACTGAGAGCGGGACAACTGCCGCCTCGGGGAAACGGTGAGTGGGCACCGCCGCTTCGGGAGGCTCGTGAACGGGCACCGCCGCCTCGGGAGGCTCGTGAGCGGCCCCCGCCGCCTCGGAAAGGCTTATGAGCGGGCGCCACCACCTCGGGGGAACTATGAGTGGACACCGCCGCTTCTGGAGCCTTGTGAGCGGGCACCGCCACCTCGGGGGAACCGTGAGCAGGCACATCCACTTTGAGAACATTGTGAACAGACCCAGCCACCTCGGGGCCATCGCCTCCCTCACCGACATCGGTGGTGGATCCTCCACGCTGCGTCTCAGCCCGGGATGTTCAGAGAATGACCCCCCAAACCCGGAAGTGGCCGACACGACCTGAGGAGGTTCTGGGACGGCAGCCCAGACTGGGAGGGGGCCACCCTCCAGCAGTTCCACCTCCCGTAAATAGATGATGTGGTCGACCATCTCCCAATAGGACCACGTCTCTAGCTCCCTCAGCTCCTCCCAGTTGACGGCCTCATCCAGGCCTGCTAGAAACAGGTGGATGAGGGTGTTCTCCTCAAGCCCTAGCCCCTGGCCTGCATCGAAGAGGTCCTCGGCATACAGCCCAAAGGGGCGATTTTCTTGTGGGCAGGGATGCAGCCCATTGGCAAGGGCCTGGATCCTCGGTCGTCCGGGAGATGGATATAAAAAAAAATCCCCATCGCCGCGGAGTCTTCAAATGGCTTGTTTGTACTGTCACGGTACGGAAGAGGCGAAGACTCAAGTGCAGGCAGATGAGGTTCTTTATTTAGAATTCACAAAATAACACAAAAACACAAATGAAACCACCCCGAAGGGGAAAATGCCAGGGTACACAAATGCTCACCACGAGACATAAACTGAGCACAGGGTAGACACAAATCAAAGGTGTGCACCGACACCTAAGTGAGACAAACAACGAGCCCAGAACAGAAAACACAGGGAGCTTATGAGGAAGAGGTAATCAGGTAAACAGCTGGGACAAATCAATCAATAATGAGATAATGAGAAAACAGGTGAGTGGAGTGAAGGAAAAAGAGTCCGGGAGGATGGGAAATGGCGACCTCTGGCGACCACCAGACTCAGATCCCTGACAGTTACAAAGTATAATCTATTAATTAAAAATAGGGTTAAAAATAGGTTTGTGGTTTCTACTGTAGAGTTGGTGGCCTGGATGAGTGTGCATTATATGCCCACAATTCATTACAAATAGTATTTAAAGACACCTAGACCTGGTCACCCAGAACCGTATTGATTACTATAGGCAAAACCATGATTAATAGGATTAAAGTTATATTCAGCTAAATTAATATATTTAAATTCAGGAATGACATCTCTTCTTTCCTTTGATATCTATGAAATATTTCTAAAACAATGAAATGTGATTTTTATTTTTTTTGTAGGAGACTCTTTAATGTTTTTTTCTGTCATCTTCTAAGCGCCCGTTCAGTCTATTGTCCGTAATGTCTTGATTGCATGCTTCATTAATGTTTTGTCCTTGTTACGTAGCCTAAGACTTTACAAAACTATATAACAAACTTTTTTATTATGAAATTAATTTTAAAGCAAAATTTAGGACATATCATCTCATCATTTTAAAGCGCATTTACCAAAATTAATCATGAAAGATCTATTTTTAGGCTAAGTTATTATACACTTAATTCTCTGTTGCACTTTATTGTTTCTTTTTGCACGAGCAGGCATCTTTAAATTTGAACAAAAAGCTGGTAGCACCACCTATATATATTTTAAAACTTTAACAACTGAATAAAGTTACATTTACACAATAAATTAATACTACACATGGGCTAATAATAGGCTATACATGATCTCCTGAATGCCACATGCAGCGCGAGGGCAATAAATTGTTAACAAAGCACATCAAATAATTATCCACTTTACACTCATGCACTCATCTGTAAATACATTTTACAATGTCTGAATTACCATATCAGATATGTGTGTCTAATACTATTTTATTTATATGTTATTGTGGACAAATGCAGCCAAGGTGAATACAGCTCAATTTTCAGTCAAGCAATGAGTTAATGCATAAATAAATAGGAAACATGAATAAATGAGTAAAAATAAATAAAAGTAAGCACCACAATAAATAAATACATTACAAGTGAACAACACATGAAACAAGCTTTATTCAAATTTAGGAATCCCCACCTACTGCCAATCCAAAACAGCCTGTGCCAATTCTGATGAAGACCACTGTGTCCACCTTGACCTGTCTCTGCCGTCCATCACGACCTTCATTGCTGCAGTCAGACTGGAATCTGATCATGGATGGAAGAGGGACATCAAGGCTGTCCTTGCCTGAGTGACCCATCTGCCTCATCAGCCCATACAGAGAGCCTTACAGAACCCTGTGCAGCTCGTTTCAGCAGCAAGACTCTGTGTTGTAAGCTTATGGCGCTTTTCCACTGCGTGTTACGACTCGGCTCGGTACGGCTCAGCACAGCATGGTTTGGCTTGGCACGGTTTGTGTTTCCACTGCAGTTCAGTACCGCTTTAGAGGGGGCGGGATTATTCACATGTCGTTATAGTTGCGCCGCCTCTACTACCACAACTCCTAAAAATACGGTTACAACTTTACTGAAGGGGTGTGCATAAGACTGAATGGACACCTTAATATCATGACATGACACTACCATAATCAAGGGACATGACACATGAACCTGATTATGAAGGTTTTTTATGCATGTTTATGAAAACTGTCATTAAGTGTCATTTGCTCAGTTATGTAATTTTTAATGCAAAGATGACATTGTTGATGAGTATTTGTTAGGGCTATGGCTCAGGGGTAAGGGTAGGGGAGGGGTACCTGGGTTAGGTTAGGTACGCTTTTGTCTTTTACGTTTGTTGTGGTTCTTTTTTTATTGTTTACCCCCACTTTGGAGGTCAAATTAATGTCATATTGCATTAAAATGACATAACTGAGCGGAATGACACTACATGACAGTTGTCATAAAACATGCTACAACCTCCTTATATTATGACATGGTCAGTCATGATTATGAAGGTGGTAATGTTAGTCGTATGCACACCCCGTAAAGTAAAACGTGTTACCAAAACATACTTTTTCGAATCAGCGTTGCCCCATCAAGCTCTCGCTGGATCCGTCCTCTGCTATCAACGAGAGGAACGTCTGTACTTCTGCAACAGACAACAAAACCTTTTGGTTGTTAAAAAAAAAGGTGCGCACGTTCAAAACAGTTGCGTTCGATCCTACGCTGGCTTTGCTAATTTAAATCTAGCAGTTCTTTTGTGTCTGTGTCACAAGTTCAGTGACGCAGGTAGTGACGATTCTCTCTGGCCAATCCGTGATCAGCAGAATTTAAACGTCACATTTTGGTAACTGTACGGTTCACTTAGAACCCCAACCGAGGTGGTACTAAAAAAGTACCAGGTACCAGGTACTGTACCCAGTGGACAGAGGTGTAAAGAGTACCTAAAAACCATACTTGAGTAAAAGTACAGATACCCTACAGTGAAAATGACTCCACTATAAGTTACAAGTCACCAATTCCAAAACAAATTGAGTACAAGTCTTAGAGTATCTGATTTTAACAGTATGTAAGTATTTTACTTATACTAAATATAGGCTCAAAGATGCACTAGTCAAAGAGACATGCCAGTGAAAAACTGTAACGTTGTGGAGAAACTTGGGAAAACAGGCATAGGCAAGGATCTATGTGCTGGTATTTAACAGAAAAACTAGAACAAACAATAAGCCAAAAACCAAAGGAAACAAAGAACAGAATGACTGACAAACAGACAACCATTACATTCAACAACTCACAAGGAACTAAAGGAACAACTGGGCTATATACACACAGGTGGGCTAGCCTCTCACTAAACAAGCTTAACAAGAAAAGACACACCTGGGGAGACTAATCAAGGGGAACCAATAAACAAACAGACTACAAACTGACTACAAACAACACGGGAGACAGGAAGTGACATAAAATCCAGGGCAAGGCACAGAGAGCATGAAACAAAAACAAGAAAGAGTTGATTTGTGAGGAGAGCAATCACGTTTATTTTCTAAAACCAAAATAAAACTGAACACCTCAAAATTACAAACACAAAACAAAACAAAACAAACAAAAAACAATATATTTCAAAAAGTCTCTTCAGTATAATGGATAAATAAAATAATGTTAAGTAAAATTAAAAAGCCGAAGCCTTCTAGCAGTGGATGTGCTGGTTTGGGCCTCATTGCCGGCTGCAGTCATGTCCTCATCTCATACAACACCACTGATTCACAAATACTTGTTAAGGAACTCGCATTCACATAAAGTACCCTTGTTGACAAGTTTGGGTGAGTAAGGGCAAAACACAGTATCACGTCTTTTGTAGCAGAAATAAACTGCCGCAGAAAAAGCTAGGTCCATGCAAAATGTAATTTGTAACTGCAAAAAAAAAAAAAAAAAAAAAAAAAAAAAAAAAAAAAAAAACCAAAAAAAAAAAAAAAAAAAAAAAAAAAAAAACCCCAAAAAAAAAACAACACAAAAAAAAAAAAAAAAAACACTCATTTTCAAATGTAGTGGAGTAAAGAGTACAGATACTCATTCAGAAATGTAGTGGAGTAAAGAGTAAAAGTTGCTAATATCTTTGATACTCAGTACAACTACAAAGTACCCGAAAAGATACTCAAGTACAGTAACTAAGTGCATTTACTCCAATACTTTACACCTGCCAGCCGGAAAACCCCCCAAAAGTGAAACGTACCGTGCCGTACCATGCAGTGGAAAAGAGCCATATGTGGAGCGAGCCTTTGGCTTGCTGAAAACACACTGGCACTCTATTTTCTTCAGGGCCCTACCGACATGACTGAGGTTGTTGCTGCGCTGTGCTTCACAGTCTCGATCTTCTCAACGGGGACATCGTTGAGTCAGATGATGAGGAAGACCATGATGATGGCCCCCTGAACCCCACAACCTTGAAGCAAGTGTGGAAGAACAATCTGGCTGCCGCTGTGTCTGCTCCAAACATTCATGTGCCTGCTCTCCATGAGCACGACTATCGGTAAAATATTTACACAGGTTAAAACGTTTTACAATTCATGTGTGGGTGTTTTTGTACATTACACCACTCATATTCACACAATATTCATCACGTTATAAATATTTAAATTAATTTATGAATCATTATCTCAAAGTATCATGATACATATTTCCTGTATATATATATATAATATATATATACAGTGGTACGGAAAGTATTCAGACCCCCTTAAATTTTTCACTCTTTGTATATTGCAGCCATTTGCTAACATCATTCAAGTTAATTTTTTTTCCTCATTAATTTACACACAGCACCCCATATTGACAAAAAAACACAGAATTGTTGAAATTTTTGCAGTTTTATTAAAAAAGAAAAACTGAAATAATCACATGGTCCTAAGTATTCAGACCTTTGCTGTGACACTCATATATTTAACTCGGGTGCTGTCCATTTTTTTCTGATCATCCTTGAGATGGTTCTAAACCTTAATTTGAGTCCAGCTGTGTTTTATTATACCGATTGGACTTGATTAGGAAATCCACACACCTGTCTATATAAGACCTTACAGCTCAAAGTGCATGTCAGAGCAAATGAGATCATGAGGTCAAAGGAACTGCCTGAAAAGCTCAGACAGAATTGTGGCAAGGCACAGATATGGCCAAGGTTACAAAAAATTTCTGCTGCACTTAAGTTTCCTAAGAGCACAGTGGCCTCCATAATCCATAAATGGAAGACGTTTGGGACGACCAGAACCCTTACTAGAGCTGGCCGTCCGGCCAAACTGAGCATCGGGGGAGAAGAGCCTTGTGAGAGAGGTAAAGAAGAACCCAAAATCACTGTGGCTGAGCTCCAGAGATGCAGTAAGGAGATGGGAGAAAGTTGTAGAAAGTCAAAAATCACTGCAGCCCTCCACCAGTCGGGACTTTATAGCAGAGTGGCCCGACGGAAGCCTCTCATCAGTGCAAGACACATGAAAACCCGCATGGAGTTTGCTAAAAAAACACCTGAAGGACTCTCTGGTATGAATAGACCAAGATAGAACTTTTTGGCCTTAATTATAAGCGGTATGTGTGGAGAAAACCAGCCACTGCTCATCACCTGTCCAATACAGTCCCAACAGAAGCATGGTGGTGGCAGCATCATGCTGTGGGGGGGTTTTTCAGCTGCAGGGACAGGACGAATGGTTGCAATCGAGGGAAAGATGAATGCGGCCAAGTACGGGATATCCTGGAAGAAAAACCCTTCGCCAGAGTGCTCAGGACCTCAGACTGGGCCGAAGGTTTACATTCCAACAAGACAATGACCTAAGCACACAGCTAAAATAACGAAGGAGTGAATTCACAACAACTCTGTGACTGTTCTTAAATGCCCCTGCCAGAGCCCTGACTTAAACCCAATTAAGCATCTCTGGAGAGACCTAAAAATGGCTGTCCACCAACGGTTACCATCCACCTGACATAACTGGAGAGGATCTGCAAGGAGGAAAAAATCCCCAAATCCAGGTGTGAAAAACTTGTTGAATCTTTCCCAAAAAGACTCATGGCTGTATAGATCAAAAGGGTGCTTCTACTAAAAACTGAGCAAAGGGTTGAATACTTAAGACCATGTGATATTTCAGTTTTTTTTTAATAAATCTGCAAAAATGTCAATTCTGTTTTTTTTTTTTCTGTCAATATGGGGTGCTGTGTGACATTAATGAGGAAAAAAAATTAAACTTAAATGATTTTAGCAAATGGCTGCAATATAACAAAGAGTGAAAAATTTAACGGGGTCTGAATACTTTCCGTACCCACTGTATATATATATATATATAATAAAGTGTTAGCAGATATTTAGCATACAGTCTACTAATATTCTAATGACTGCTAGTTGACATGTAGTCGCAGAGTTACTTATCAACAGTTGTCCAAATGCTACCATCAAAATAACCATACTGATATTACAATAAAAATAGTTCAAAGCAAATGTGTACACATTCATCTGATCTGATATATCTGATTTTATGGCTGTTTCTGTGTGAAGTTACTTTAGTTAAAGCAGACAAAGACCACTTATAAATAATAAGACCGCAGTATAAAGCCTTTTGGATGTTTTCGTGAAGACTTTGTATTTGTCATTTTACATTTAACAACACTAATAAGATGTACTAAATTATTGTGCAGATCTTAAACATTGGCAAGATATGAGACTTATAATATAATATAACTATGGGAAAT
Source organism: Sinocyclocheilus anophthalmus (assembly GCA_018155175.1). Classification (NCBI taxonomy): domain Eukaryota; kingdom Metazoa; phylum Chordata; class Actinopteri; order Cypriniformes; family Cyprinidae; genus Sinocyclocheilus; species Sinocyclocheilus anophthalmus. The sequence continues at coordinate 23,950 of JADLZN010004942.1, forward strand.
ATAATTCATTGTAACTTAAGTGGATGCAACATGTTCATTGTTTGTTATAAATCATCATACTCTTAAAAGCTGTATGTATTGTAATACATTAAAACTGTTATATGATTATTTATGAGATGATGCAACATATTAAGTTTTTTTTTATAATGCATTGTTCATTCAATATAATGCCTTAAGAATACCCTTATAATGTTTTATAAATACGGGTTTCATAGAAAGTGTTACCGAATCTTCAGTGCTCACACCAGTCTGTGGACAGTTCAGATCCTACAAAATGCAAGTGGGATATATCGCCCTCTGAAGGGCACTTCGGAGTGAAAACAATCATGGCCGCCGTATTGAAGGGCCGTTCCAAACCGAAGCGCTCAAAACTGGCCACTTCAAAGAGCCCTTCGGAATGAAGGATGACGAAGGGTACAACTGATGGACACTTCAGGCTCCCATGATCCTTTGCACAGGGAAGTTGTTTGGCATCACAGAGTTCGACTTAAATTTTTTATTATGGTCAAAACGACATTGTACTTCCACAAAAATACTTAACAGCTTCCTTTATCAGTCCATTCAAATACATAGACACAATATACATAACAAATACATATTACATTACATTACATATACAAATATACATTATATTTAATGTAAAATACAATTGGGGGTCTCGTTTAGGTGACACAGAAGTGCATTCCCCCAAAATAAAATAGTTTTTTTTTACCCCACACAATTCTCCTTGAAGCTCTCACTCCGGAGGGTAAACCTTTTGAAGGGATTAGAGCGTAGGGATGAGCCCCTCCGAATGAAACGCAGGGAGAATCTGGCTGAAGCATTAGGACATCCGGGGATTGCTCGCCTACTCTTTTATGAATACTGAGGTTTCGGACATACTATTCTCCTCACATACTGTTTTCCCCTACTATATAATTCAATTAAAATGTATTTGTATAGCACTTTTCACAATACACATTGTTTCAAAGCAGCTTTACAGAAAATGCATTTGTCTACATTACATTTAGAGTGATCTGTATCAGAAGTGAATGTGTCCAAGTAATGTTAATTTCACAAATAAACAGTTAATACAATAAAGGTAATAGAATCATACAGTTAGCTAACATTAATTAATTTCAGGCAGAAGCTCATTAAAGCCGTTAGTACAAGTGTGATCATGATTAAAATATAGAGAAATTTTGGCAGCTGTGCATGTCGATTCAAGTTGGCGTCATCTGGGGTCCTCGCAGGGGGTCAGCATCATCTCTTCACAGGTGTTGGGTCATCTGAAGTCTTTCTATGAGGCTGGATCCACGCTGAAGCTGGTGTAATCTCTAGATACCTCGAGATGGGCATCCCGGGGTAGGAACAGAAACGCAAATGGAAAAGAATTAGCGTAGCTGCTGTTCATAACGTCTAAAGCAAAAAATATGTTTGTGACTTTTATCTGATATAACTGGGAACAAGGGTATGAGATTCACTATGTGAATGCTTGGCTGAAGAACTGTGTCTTTTAATCTAGATCTAAATAGAGTGTGTTTGAGGCCCGGACATTATCAGGAAGACTATTCCAGAGTTTAGGAGCCAGATGAGAAAATTACCTCCCTCCTTTAGTGGACTTAGATATCCTATGCACTACTAAAAGTATATAGTAGGCAAGTAGACATATTCAGACGTAACTATACGCATGCGAGAAGTAGTACACCACGCTGGTAATTCTCACCTACTCTTTTATGAATACTAAGGATTCTGACATACTTATTAGTTCACCTGTTTTTTGCCTACTACAGATGCATCTCAATAAATTAGAATGTCGTGGAAAAGTTCATTTATTTCAGTAATTCAACTCAAATTGTGAAATCGTGTATTAAATAAATTCAGTGCACACAGACTGAAGTAGTTAAAGTCTTTAGTTCTTTTAATTGTGATGATTGGCTCACATTTACAAAAACCCACCAATTCACTATCTCACAAATTAGAATATGGTGACATGCCAAAAACACCTGCAAAGGTTTCCTGAGCCTCAAAATGGTCTCTCAGTTTGGTTCACTAGGCTACACAATCATGGGGAAGACTGCTGATCTGACAGTTGTCCAGAAGACAATCATTGACACCCTTCACAAGGAGGGTAAGCCACAAACATTCACTGCCAAAGAAGCTGGCTGTTCACAGAGTGCTGTATCCAAGCATGTTAACAGAAAGTTGAGTGGAAGGAAAAGTGTGAAAGAAAAAGATGCACAACCAACCAAGAGAAACAGCAGCCTTATGAGGATTGTCAAAAACTCGATTCAAGAATTTGAGTGAACTTCACAAGGAATGGACTGAGGCTGGGGGCAAGGCATCAAGAGCCACCACACACAAACATGTAAAGGAATTTGGCTTCAGTTGTCATATTCCTCTTGTTAAGCAACTCCTGAACCACAGACAACATCAGAACCGTCTTACCTGGGCTAAGGAGAAGAAGAACTAGACTGGTGCCCAGTGGTCCAAAGTCCTATTTCAGATGAGAGCAAGTTGTGTATTTCATTTGGAAACCAAGGTCCAAAAGTCTGGAGGAAGGGTGGAGAAGCTCATAGCCCAAGTGGCTTGAAGTCCAATGTTAAGTTTCCACAGTCTGTGATGAATTGGGGTCATTGCATCTGTTGGTGTTGGTCCATTGTGTTTTTTTGAAAACCAACGTTACTGCACACGTTTACCAAGAAATTTTGGAGCACTACATGCTTCCTTCTGCTGACCAGCTTTTTGAAGATGCTGATTTCATTTTCCAGCAGGATTTGGCACCTGCCCACACTGCCAAAAGCACCAAAAGTTGGTTAAATGACCATGGTGTTGGTGTGCTTGACTGGCCAGCAAACTCACCAGACCTGTTGTCAAGAGGAAAATGAGAAACAAGAGTCCAAAAAATGCAGATGAGCTGAAGGCACTGTCAAAGAAACCTAGGCTCCATACCACCTCAGCAGTGCCACAAACTGATCACCTCAATGCCATGCCGAATTGAGGCAGTAATTAAAGCAAAGGAGCCCCTACCAAGTATTGAGTACATGTACAGTAATGAACATACTTTTCAGAAGGCCAACAATTCACTAAAAAGGTTTTTTATTGGTCTTATGAAGTATTCTAATTTATTGAGATCGTGAATTGGTGGGTTTTTGTTAAAGTGAGCCACATCATCACAATTAAAAGAACCAAAGACTTAAACTACTTCAGTCTTGTGTGCATTGAATTTATTTAAACTGAGTTTCAGATTTAAGTGATTACTGAAATATAAATGAACTTTTACACACCTTCTAATTTATTGAGATCACTGTATATAGTAGACTGTATTAGTAGGGAAGTTCTGGTTTCCGAAGTGGCTGAAATGTAAACGTTTGGCCTACGGACATAGTCCGTAACACTTTATAATAACTTTCATTATTAATCATTAACAAACCTTATATAATGCTTAACAGATCATAGTTATAGAATTAATGTGAGATAATGTGTTTGTCAAAGTTTACTAATAACAGATCAATATTTCATGGAAATTAAAATGCTTACAAACGTCATTAAACTTCAATTCTAAATGATCAAGCACTTATTGAAAATCTACAAAAGATCTTAACAGATGTTATAAAATGATTAAAAGCTTTTGTTAATGCACAACACATTTGCTGCTATTGAGGTGTGATAATGTTTATTCATGAAGCTTTTAATTATTGTAAACCATCTGTCAAAATCATTTGAAGATTGTTAAAGAGTGCATATGAATTATGTGTTAAAGAGTTTCCTAGGAATTATCATATGAATTGAAAGTTTAATGATATGAAATTTAGTATAATGATAATTAAGTTTAATAAAGCATTTCAATTTACATAAAATAATGATCTGTTAATCAATAGTTTTATTAATAGAATCATTATAAAAATTAAAGCACATTGTCTCATATTTCTAGCTATGTGAGTATATAATAACTAACAATCGTGAAGCTTTTCGTGTAGTTTGTTAGTTATTGAAATGAAAGTAATGAAATTAGAATTGTATTGAAAGTTATAATGAAGTGTTACCAATATCCGTGCAGCACTCTATGGTGTGCTTTATTTTGTTTGTTTGTTTATGCGTTTACAGTGGGAGGAGAATAGGATCAGTGGTTCTCAGCTCCGGTCCTGGGCACCCAAAGCTCTGCACATTTTATTTATTTAACACTCTTGTTGCTGCAGTTATATGATGCATACAGTACATCAGAACTGCCAGCTGACAGATTCAAATAGTGACTTATGTTTCAGTCTGTTTTTCACAAAAACAATCGAATAACTTAAAAAAAAAAATCTGGAATATAGAACACAGATCTTACATTTGTGAAAATCCTTGAAAAAAAAGAAGAAGTTTGAAATGTATGGGTTTGTAGTTGGAGACAATATTATGTGTAATATTAATTTATAAGATATTGCACTAAACTCTGGGAGTATCACACTAAGAGAGGCCTTGTGAGGTATTTCAACTGTTCTAAAGTAAAGTCAAGTCACCTTTATTTATATAGCGCTTTTAACAATACAGATTGTGCCAAATCAACTTTACAGTATTGAATAGGAAAATAGTGTGTCAATGCAAAATGACAATAGTAAACACTCATTTTTCAGTTAAAGGCAGTTCATCATTGAATTCAGTGATGTCATCATCCAGCTCAGTTCAGTTTAAATAGTATCTGTGCAATCAAGTCAACGATATCGCTGGAAATGAAGTGTCCCCAACTAAGCAAGCCAGAGGCGACAGCGGCAAGGAATCAAAACTCCATCGGTGACAGAATGGAGAAAAACCTTGGGAGAAACCAGGCTCAGTCGGGGGGCCAGTTCTCCTCTGACCAGACAAAACCAGCAGTTCAATTTCAGGCTGCAGCAAAGTCAGATTGTGCAGAGGACTCATCTTTTTCCTGTAGTCTTGTCCCGGTGGCCGTCTAGGAGACAAGGTCTTCACTGGGGATCTGAAAAGTGAGCTGGAAGAAGCATCAGCACACTGGCATGTAGCGCTAGTGATGATAACTGGAATTCTGGGAACTCCCACCCTGTCTGACAATGAGAAAACAAAACAATTGATAAAAAAGACAAGTTTCAAAGTAGGCTACTTCAAAATCTGAATTTATGGAAATGTAAATGAGACTCACAAACTGGACTTAGTAAAGCAGAGTGAGATACATCTGGATCCGGATAGTTTGTCATATGAACCAGCTGTTATCTTTTGGGAGCTCTCAAGAGCTGCTTTCTCATTCCATTCCTTTCTTTTCTTTCTAACAGTTACCATAACACCTCTCCTACCAATCCTTGTGTTTCTTTCTTGCCAAAACATTCAGAATCTTTCACATTTAGCTGAGGAATGCCTTACAGTACTGAAATGTGCTTCACAGTTCTGCTCTGCTCTTTCTTTCTCTTCATGAATTTGCCCATTGTTTCCTCTTTCCTCTTCCATTCTTGACCTCTTTTCCCAAACATCCTGTAGTGACTGCCCCATATTCTTCCCTCCCACTGTTTTCTTCTCATGTTTCTCTTTCCTGGGCTGTTGCACAACTGCGTTGTTTTCATCTTGGTGGTTCTGTCACAGACACATGCAGGTATTTGACAAGCTTTCGTACTGATCTTTTAGCACTGTTTGGTTACTTGCTTGCTTTTGATCACAACATGCCCATGAATTACATGATTACCACAGTTACAGTTTGCTGAAATGACTTATTTTTGAATGAGTATGAAAAATGGTTTGGAATTGACTGGAAGACAGAAAAAGAAAAGGCTTTGAGATTGGATACAGTATACAGTCTTGAGGTTTGAAGGTTTGAAGCAGTGCTTACACAGCATTAATGACAGATGGATACGGTGTTCTAGTTGGTTCCTAACCAGTTGCTAGTGTGTTGAATGTGACGGTTAGCTTGTTCAGGGTGGTTGTTAAAGCATTGGTAGGCAGGTGGTCACTAGGCAGACTATTGCTATGGTGTTCTAGGTGATTACTCGGGCATACAGGCAAGAGGTAGAGTATAGCACACTAAGGCAGAAGAATAGTTTTGTCAAATTATTTTTATACACATTCATAGAGTGAAAAATTAGACCCTTACAATTTCAGAACTCCACATTTTTATAGCCACATTTTCAGGAATCGTGTGCTGTGAACAGAAAAACACTGGAAATGTAGTTGTTTGTGACAATACAATCACTCCGCTTGTGTGTGCCGTGTATTTTCATGTGTGACAGTGTGACTCACAGAGTTCACAGAAACAGAGATATGAGCTGTGTGTCATTTGAAGGTTTCAGATCCAGTCTGTTCAGTCTTCCACAGGAGAAGATAAAATAGTTTCAGGCTTACCATTACCAATACCATTATTATTTGAAATTTGCCATTTTGTCCATCGTCTGGTCATGTCTTGAGATTGGACGATTTTTTTCTTGAATTAAAACATTCTAGAAAACTGCCAAAAGCCTCAAACAAAAATGTTCTTATAATTGCCGTTACTGTGATTTGTGCTGTAGTGATGGTGGAGGATCGACCAGCAGGAAGCGTATCAGAGGTGATCAGCACCGTGAAGGGTGGCAGTAAACCTGTGCACCGTTTCCTCAGAGGACAACCCAAGAGTATCGGAGTGAGACACAGAACTTCCTCATCGTCCAGTCTTTTCAATCACAGAAACCAAATTAAGCAAAGATAATTCTGGCTTATCCTTTGCAGTACTACACTCTTCTGTAATAGGCACGTAGTTCAGTACTGATGCGATGTAGGGGAAACCAAGGCTAGTTTTCTCACATTTACTCCAGTGAATGTTTCTCAGAGGATGTTTAGTTTACATAGTCACTTTCTGCATAGGCATATGCATCCCCCCACACATCGCTTTAACACACGTATACAGGGAAAATAAAGGTACAGTTTCTTATGGATTCTTATTTGTAGAAAAGAAAAGGTAAGACAAACAAGCATTTGTGTATTTGTACTTTTGACTCAAACCCTTATAGAGATCAGAGAGACAGACCTTGTGACAACTTCCACATGTAAACAAAATAGCCAGTTTTCACTAGGTTTCTTTGCCTAACAGTATTAGTCCATTGGAGTTTCCCTCCTGTTATTAAGATTACATAGGCAATATTATTGATATTGCATATTGATTATTATTGGTTTTATGTTTGTCCATATTTCATATGTCTCGTGTAAGGTTGTGCTGGTGATGATGGGTATAGGTCTATTCATGTTTGGTATTCCTATGAATGTGCAATCAAATGCACCCACCTCAGCAGAGCAGTTCACCCCATTCTGGCTTGGGATCCTGGTATGTTGATTTGCACATCTCTTTTGACTATATTTGCAGGTCTTTAAGATCTTTAATGGCTTCAAATAAAACTTCTAAGCCACAATCCATTGATCTACGCCTCTATACAACGAGCTTTATGTTTCTTGACAATGAAATCACTGGGGGGGGGGGGGGGGGGGAAATGAGTGAAAAATGCATTTTGTCAGTAACCAAATAATTTTCATTAAATGAACAGTAATAAGTATAATACTGGTGATGCGAAAAAATTACACAGCAATAAAAAAAAAATGCAGAAAGAAACTAATTTTGCCTTGCTTGGGCTGCTAACACTGAATACCAGTAAATTGAACTGCTTTCCTAGTAAGTTAATTATCTCCCTCAGCACAGCACATTCTAGAGATAAGTGGTTCATTCCTGGTCCTTGGGACCTACGGCTCTGCACATTTAGTCTCTTTTATCTGACACACTCAAGCCCTGTTCAGACTCTCAGTCCAATTAAAGCACTAAGCCCCATGAAGCTGGGGTTTACAGCGAATTTAGAACAGCTGAGGGGTGTTGTTAGGCACACATCACTGTAAACCACGGCTTCACAGGGCTTACTGCACTTATAAAACGGTTACCACACAATGGCAAAATATATGTTACTTTATTAAACTTAAATCATGAAATGCCATCCTTCCACTGTCCCTGACAGTGACAGTAAAGGGCAGTAGAATGATCCTGTAACATGCCTCATCTGATGGATACTGCAATTATTAGTATTATTAGTAGTAGTAGTAGTAGTAGTAGTAGTAGTAGTATTTAACCAATATATGATATTTCCTCACACACATGCATCTGCTTATCTCTCTGCAGAGTAGTCTTGTAGGTTAAACCAGTCCGGTTTGCAGCATAGCATTCAATTAGAAGTGTGTCATTAAACATTGTAATCTGATGAACATACAGTACTGTACCTAAAAAAAAAAGGATTTTAAATATTATTCCCTCTGCACTCCAGAAACTGTGGGCTTCCACATACACATCATTTAGGGTTAAAATAACTTTTGTCAAACATACAACATACCAGAAACATGGTCCCACTTTATGTTAACTGGCCTTAACTACTATGTACTTACATTTTAATTAATCATTTGGTACAATGCACTTATTGTGTAAATACATGTTTTTACATTGTACTTATATCTTAAAAATACATGCATGTAATTACATCTGTAATTAATTTAGGTAATTACGTTTATAATTACACTGTTGACCCATCCCTTATACCTTAACCCACCCTTAAACCTACCCATACCACCAAACCTGTCTCTAACCTTATCCGTTAGGATATCCACCTTATCCACCTCAATAGCAGCAAAAGTGTTGTGCAATACAGTATGAACACAATAAGTACATTGTACTTATTTTTTTATGTAAGTACATGGTAGTTAAGGCCACTTAATATAAAGTGGGTCCAGAAACATATTAATCACTGCAATAATATGTGTGTGTGTGTGTCATAATAAGTATCTAGCAGTAGTTGAATACAAAATGTCTTGCCTTTTTTGCAGTTCTTTATCTGTGGCCTTCTTTATGTACTGTCTGAACGCAACCCCTCTAAAAAGATAGTAAGTGTCTGTTTAGCCACTCACTGTTTGTGAGATATTCATGCATAATTCTGAGAATTCTTGTGCCCTAACTACAAAATTATGTCCATTGAATGTTTAATTGCGTGTGATATTTTGCTTTTATGTTCGTGTCTTCTGGTTTGATTGCTCACAGATCACAGCCTGCCTTGCTCTGAATATCATCTCAATCATTGGAGTGCTGTCTGCTTTGGTGGAATTCTCCAAAGCAGTTGTTGGAATCTATCGCATACATGGGTATCAAATGTATGAGAATGTCACAGAGGAGGAGGAACTTCATGCCAGACAACATTATGTGAGGGTTTTTATTATAATTATTAAATGAAAAACATGGTTATTATGAGGAATATAAATCAAGATATGAGGGTGACAGAAGGGTGTATTTTCAACCAATTAGAGATTATGCATGTGCAGCTTTAATAGATTATACAAACAAAATATATCTTCATTTCATTTTCACAGATGTCCATCAGAGACATGGAGCTGGTGTTCTGCTGTCACAGCTTGATAGGAGGCATTCTGCTTGTAACCATGTCATTCTTCGCCAGGGCAGCGCTGCGATCCAGCAGGACTCAGGTAATCTCACTTCACACAGCCTTCCTCCAATGAAACCACCAAAGGCTCTATGGTTGGGTTGTTGGTCTTTTCAGACTGGGTTACGTATAGCAGGAGAAAAAGAAAATTATGTTAAATTCAAATAACAAAAAATGAAAGAAATTAACAATATCGTGCATTTAATAAACAAACGTTCATTTCATTTATAATATAATATATGACTCTTGAATCACAGCAAACATTGGTTAAACAGCCAGGGAACCTTTGTTTCCTACATAGTTGTGCTCATGTTCTGTCTCTCTTTGGTTTCTACAAGTAAGCCAACAAAATCATTTGAACTCAACTCAATATTCCATGTCCATTTATTTATTTATTTATTAGTAAGTAGTCATGTAACAAGTAAGATCATGTATCCTGATCACCTTGTTGGGTTTATTTTGCAATAATGACCGTCTGACTGTACATTTTCCTCATTTGTAAGAGTGAAGGTAGAATGTTTATGGATGATTTCCTTATCTCTGCAGGCTGTTGTTGTAATGCGGAACCTTCCGTCAGCAGAGTGAACAAACAGCCTTCTTAATGTATGTGAAGAGGAGCTGACATCTCTGGCAGCACATTTGAAAATTTCAATAATAACCAACTGTGATCTTTAAAATTGCATATAAACAGTGTATTAAATGGTAACAAAATGGGAGTAGTAGTTTTCTATGTTATTAATACCAGTGTTTTGTACTTTTGTACTTTACATATACATAAACCCACTTATGATTTTTAAGATTAACTGTTAGATGCATGGGTTTGCTGTCATAGCTATGCAAAGATTTGATTTCAAAAACAGTATCATAGCTATTAAACTATGTCTTGTTATAGTTTTAAATCTGTATTTAACCTCAGGAATGATCTCAAAGTAAATAGAGGTGATTTTGTGGTGGCTGTCAAGTCAATTCAAGTCACCTTTATGTCAAGTCACTCCTTGCTTCCGGCTTCGCTACCATTCGGACGTTCTTGCTTACTGCTCTGCGCTTTGCTCTCTATTTCTGTACTTTTCTCTGATTTTTCTGAGATTTTTACTTCAGCAGATCAGCACAGTGCTCAAACAACACATTTTTGACACAGACACTAAAACTAAAAACTCTTGGGACTGGAATAATACTACAAAAAAAGGGGACATTTGCCTCCCACTGCCAGAAGCTTACATTCCGGAGACGGGAAAACACAGCTGTCTACATTCAAACAGACGAGAGAGAAAATGCCTCCTGTTGAATCTACTTGTTGCATGAACTGCCTCAAACTATTACAAAGGATTGCGGTTCTTGAAACAAAGTTACTTGCTGGACTTCCAAAACAGGCAGAACACTCGGCAGACCATCATCATGGACCCCCTCAGCATACAGCCGGTGAGTCCCATGAATCTAGTGAATCTCAACAGTTTATACCAGGTTTCACAAGTCACGCTTACATATAATTAGCTGAAGTATGGTAATGCATATTTGGCGTGCTGTCCGGGGAAGGGCTTCGAGCTCGGGAATGGCCCGAACCTAGAGTACCCACCCCCCGTATAAGTGTAGTATGAACTCGAAGTGAGGAGATTGGGCGGAGGAGGGATGCTGATAACCGTCAATGGGTAGAGGTAAGTCAGCTGTATTTATATCATGGTGTTGATTAACTTGAGTGCGCTCCACCTTTGTTAATTAGGCTAAGTATCTGACGCGCTCCTCCCGAACCTTGTTAATAAAACATCATTTCACGAGTTCACGCTTGCATATAATTAGCTAAAGTATGGTAATGCATATTTGGCATGCTGTCCGGGGAAGGGCTCCGAGCTCAGGAATGGCCCAAACCTAGAGTACCCCCCAAAAAGCAATTGAGCAAAGATCAGCTACCAGACAAGCCGGAAGAGCCTACGCACTCAGGTGAGAGCGACTTATGCGTTGGAAGGGTAGGCCCTACCAGCTGCTGGTATTGGACTACGTGGTTTGGGGTGCCCGGTCGGGAGGGCTTGAGCCGATGCTCAACGGGAGCTCACAGCGTTGGAACGAGTGAGCCCTACCGGCCGATGGGGGAGGAGCAGCGTGATTGTATAGCCCTACCAGCGACTATTCCAGTCGAGGAGGTTGCCTCAGAATAGCTCACGGTGTCAGCCTATGGGCCCTACTGGCTGACAGGCCCCTGCTAATCAGTGGGCAGAGGGCAAAATGGCTGACCGAGAGGGCCCATGAAGCCTCTGACGGGAGATCAAGACTCAGGACGACGGACATGTGGGTCCTCTCGGTATGGCAGATAAAAAGGCTTTGGGCCGTCTGGCAAGGAGGACTCTTGCAACACCCGATGGGAAATCAAGACACACGGCATCGGATGGATAAGTCTCGCTTGCGGGTGGCAAGTATAGAAGCCCAACCGGGAGTACTCTTGCCGATATCTGACGGGAGATCAAGACTCGCTGCATCAGACGGGTAAGCCTCGCCGGGCAGGGAGAGAGAAAAGGAAAACCCGACTGGGAGGGCTCTCGCAGCATCCGATGGGGGATCAGACTCAGAACATCGAACGGGTAAGCCTCGCCAGGCGGGGGGAAAAGGCGTGAGGTTAGCTGAGAGGGTTCTGACAGCATTCAGCGGGAGGTCAAGACTCATGGCGTCAGACGGCTAAGCCTCGCCAACTGTCTAACGGAAAAGTAAAGTTATGTGGCCGGGAGACTCTCGCCGACGTCCGACGGGAGCACACAGCATCGAACAGGTAAAGCCTGTGTTATACTTTACGCGTGCGCTAGTCCGCTATTGTGATGTAAAAATCGTCATCGGAGAGTGTGCGAGGAGGCTCTGAGCAGACATCCGAGTGCCTCCCATTTTTTGTGACCGCGCGGACTTCTCAGCACGCTCAATTGGCTACAAAAGCACCAATTGCGCATTTGCGCACCAAATTTGAAGAGAGGCTGTGTGAAGAAGTCCGCTACCCGCACCTATACAATACTTCTTTAAAGCAATATAAAGACATCCAAATATGCAATAACTCCTGGAGGGAAGTTGCTCAGAGTTTGGGCAAAGAAGAAAGTGGGTGTCACCACAAGTGTAAATATCTGAGAGATCGTTTTGTGAAGGCAAAGAAGAAGCTGAAGGGAAGGAGCGGTGCACCATGCGGTAGAGCTGTTCCCTCCATCGTTTACCTCTTGAGCTGGTTGTCCGACTTCGTGAAACACTGGGACACAGACTCAAACTTCCCAGTAGAGGTAACGTTAATGCGAATCAAACTTATGCCTTTTATGTTTGCTTGGTTCTTGGGCAGCTTTGTGACGTGAATGTAGTATCGTTTGTTTTTCGAATGTTGTAGTCAAGTCAAGTCACCTTTATTTATATAGTGCTTTTAATGATACAGATTGTGTCAAAGCAGCTTTACACTATTAATTGGGGAAAATAGTGTGTAATAAAGCAAAAGGACTACAGTAAATACTCAATTTTCAGTAATTTCATCATTGTAGTAAACGTCCTGTGACAAAATTTTTTGCTTAGTTGCTACATGATTACAATTAATTATTTAACATTACAATATAGTAGTATATATATGTTTATATATCATATAATAATTAAAAAAGATTCAAACTAATATTAGGTATAAGGTTAACTAATATTAATGTATTGAAGCTAGAAGGCAACACGTTCACACTGAACCTGGAAGCAATTGAAGCAGATGAGTCCATTTCCCCAAGAACTTCGACGCCATCACCACAACCAGAGGCTTTTTCACCACCACCCACGCAGCAGCTGGGCTGTCATCACCCACACCCTCCTCATCATCCACAAGTGAGGTTTTTCCCCTCCCCACATCTCTGAAACTAAAAAGACATACACCTACCACACCCTTTGAAGATGCTATCCTCCACCGGCTACAACAAATCGACAAAGTCAAAGAGGATGAGGACCATGCCTTTGGTGTGATGGTTACAAGCATGCTGGCAAAACTTCCACCCCATGTCCGCATGGAAGCTAAATTTGAAATACACCAGCTTCTTTATCATAAACAGAAGCAGGCATTTCAAAATGACAGCAGTCAATAATAAAAACAGTTGTTTCATTTGTTGGTGTTGGGTGTTCTTTATATTATTGTTCTTGCTATTGTTGGGTATTTTTTATATTGGTTTGTCAAATATATCTTTCAAAATTGACTGTGTTCCATAGCTTTTTGTGATATATACACAGTACACACACACATATTATGTAAACAAACTTTTATTTTGAATGTGATTAATCGTTTGACAGCACTAATTTAAACTATTTTAAATGTTCTGGACACCCCTCTTAACTATGTTGTCTTGCCACAGCACGTGTCCTGATGGTGTCTGGAAAAATGTCATCAGATTGTGCCTTGTGTTGAGTGCAAACCGTGATGCTCTTCCGACGGTCAGCTGCCTTGCCTCAAGAAGATTGGTGTCGGCTGCCACATGCCGCCTCCACTCCCCTGGCTGGATGTCTCAGTTTGCAGTGGGGCTACCTGGCAAGGTGTATGGTATGCATCTCATGTTCCCTGGATTAGATGCATCAGTGTGGGTTAGGTAGTTGTGTAAAGCCACACAGGCTTTCACAATGTGTACTACATTGTCTGGGCTGTAGTCAAGTGGTCTGCCAAAAATCCTCCACCAGGATGCCATAATACCGAAGGTGTTCTCTATGATCCTTCGGGCCCGGGAATGTCGGTAGTTGTATACTTGCTGTGCTGTCGTGAGGTTGGAGCCTGTGGGATAAAGTGAGAGGAACATACAAACAGTGTGAACACACATGGTGTTGTCTTTGATGCTACACAAGCATAACGTAATAGGTTATTAAATGTAACATTATAAATGGTAACCTCAAAAATACAATTAAATATACCTATATACACAGTTATTTACATATGTACATAGGCTTAATTTAAACACCCACAACATTACAGCAACAAATTGATAATGTGGTTCATGTCATGCTGTTGTGACACAGTATTACTGCAAAATATAATTTTATAATTCTTTTGTACATTCTGATAAACAAAAGACTTTACCTGGGAATGGGCGCATGAGATTTGGGAGCAGTGGGAAAGCTACATCTGCAACAAACACATGCGGATTTGTGACATCCGTGCCTGGCAGGGTGGCTGGTCGTGGCAGCTCGAGAGTCCCGTTGATTAGCTTGGACCCATATATACTTTCTTTGAAGACGCCTCCATCGCTTTCATGTCCAAAAATAGTGGTTCATGGGGGAATTTAGCCTGAGCATTTATAAGGCGGAGGTACTCAAAGATGGACTGGTATGATTGGATTGGAGAAGATAAATTAAATATGTAGCTGAAATTACCTTTCTTGGCTTGGTCTGTCTTGCTTTGATTAAAAAAGAACTGGTCGCTATCGAGGTACGTCTTAGGATCTCGAGACAGTGCTGGTTTATTATTTTTTGCGCTCGAAATTTGGAAGAGTGTGACTTTTCCGACCTATAAAACTGAAAAAGTCTAGAGTAAATGGCGTGAGTGTGCGGCTGTAAGGAAGGGCTGTATCACTGTTTAGAGGGTGTGGATACATTTTGTGAGAATGTCTAACGTTAAAGGTTGTCTGGTTCTCGCCGACGTCCGACGGGAGCTCAATACTCACGGCATCAAACGGGTAAGCCTCTCTGAACGTAAGATGGAAAGGTAAAGTTGTGTGGCCGGGAGGCTCTCATCGGCATTCCGACGGGAGTTCAATACTCACGGCCTCGGACGGAAAGGCCAAGATTTGCTTGATCGGCAGGCTCTTGCGGCGTTCGATGGGAGTTCAATACTCACGGCAAGGACGGGTAAGCATCACCAGTAGTTGAAAGAACACATATTCACTCAACTGGGAAGGCTCTTGCAGTATCTGGCGGGAGTTCAATACTCACGGCATCAGACGGGTAAGCGTCGCCGGTAGTCTGACGGAAAGGCAAGGCTTGCTCGACCGGGAGGCTCTTGCAGCATCTGATGGGAATTCAATACTCACGGCATCAGATGGGTGAGCCTCGCCAGTAGTCGATGGAGAAACATATTTGCTCCACCGGGAGCGCTCTTGCAGCATCTGTAAGGGAATCCAATGCTCAGAACAATTTGAGTTGTCTAAAAGGGTAGATGCTATGAGGATTACTTTGCGTAATTGTTTGATGAATCCAATAAGCTGCTTCTTATAACACGTCAGAAAATCTTGGTGCTGCTTTGCATCTGAAAGTTAAGCGCACGACAAAATAGAATTTCCTGTGCCAACGTACCCCAATCAGTGCCGTGAATCTGGATGGATAGGCATAGCTTTGAAAGCTGAGGTGATGTCGACTTTTGCCAGCCAAGTGCTAAGACCCGTGATTTTATTATATTGATTGCATGATCAATGTCCTACTATTGAGAGGGAATTCGTCAAGAGGAATTGGGTGTTTATGCTTGAAAACAGGGAGTTATGTGGAGCTGACAGATTGATTAGAAGGCGCTTCTTACCCCAGAATTTTCCTAGTAGCAACTCCAATGGGCTAATGCGAAACTGACAAGGCGGGGCATCGAAAGCCTCATTTGATGGCCCCCCTGCTCAGTTGCACATATGCCTCCCTGGGAGTTGGCTACAGGAAAGATATCTGGGGTATAGATCATTAAACCCGCCTCGTTTTATTCACCATCGTCCGTCCTTGGGGTGAAGAGCTGCACAGATGATTCAGTGAACTCAGAAACTTGGCTTTTTGAAGTCCCATCTCATAGGTATAATAACAATTGCAAGTACATTTCTTCTCGGCGTGGAAAGAAATAGCCAAATATCGTCAGATTTAAGTTAGACATTGAATAAGTATTTGTTTAGGACGTGGCCAGATAGGATTAGCAGCGCACAGTTAACCTGTAAACAACTTGTCGGCCTTGGTGCCACTTTGTAGGCTTTTGATAGTAGGCGTGTATGTACATTATATTTATCATACAATTATGTTAATTTTGTTCAATCAAACCTATGGTTCTTCCTTGTAGTGGTCCGCTCGTCCCGAGCTAGTCTGATTTTTGACGATTCGATGTTTGTTTTAACAAATCCTCGCTGTCATTTTGCTCGACCGCCTAACGGGCAAAATACCGAAGATTGGCGCTTTCACGGACGACGGAATCCCGAAAACACTTATTGGTCTGGGTTGGTCCCAAGGCGTGCGTGATATTGCCCCCTATTTATATCATAATTAAGCATAAGTGTGACTTCACAAAAGTTACGATTGAATTAAATGTAATGCCGTTCTAGTACAGCATATATTCTAGTATATGCGCTTTAATTATTTGCATGCGTGTAGGTTAAGTACATGCGTTACACGGCGGCTCCGTTCACAGGAACTGTTATCATTTACATGTGTTGAGCATCTCAAACTCCATCTCTGCATATTGCTATGAGTTTGGATTTATTATAACATTCATCTGGGAAAGCAACGTGCGCCATTTCATCAGATTTGTAAGGTAAATAATTTATAAATCTACGCAAACGCAGGAGAATACATCGTGGTTTCAAAATAAAAGCTCAAATACTCACTCTGAGTTTACACGTTTTGATGTCCACATATTCTTTTAATTACAGTGGCTATAGCATTTCTGTCCTAAAGAAATGGCCAAATATTAAAGATTAAGTGGACATTTGAATGAAATGGTGCTTGGTAAATATTAAACAAGTATTAGATCGGGCGGCAATGTGTAAAAATAATCATCAGGCCGTTGGCGACCTCTGCAGGCCTTTGTTGTAAAGCGTAATGTACATTAGCTCTATTGTTTATAATACATTATGTATTTTAACGGTTTTGTTCTATAAAACCATATGATTTCTTGCTTTTGATACTTTTTACCCATTTAAAAATGTATTTGGCAACTTTTAACATCTTTAAAATGTTATTAGATGTTAAAGACGTGCATTTTCCTCTTAACTACCCAAAGAAGAAAGCATTGAAAAGTTAGTCAAGCGGCAAGTCGGCTAGAGACTTGGAGAGAGGTGCCTAGCAATACTCACGTCACATGTGAATTAATGCTGCTGCTGGAGGCCCGGCTGCATACGACGCTGCGGCAGGAAGAGCCGCGGTGTAAGGTTGAGCCGAAGCGGGAAGCAAGTGAGGCTTTGCTGCGGTGAGATCTGGGGTGCGGCCCAGGCTCGTTGAAGGCCTACCGCTGTGACCCAGCGCTTAAGGAGAGCCGGATCTTGTGCGGGGTGATGGTGGTGTCGAGCGAGGCGAGTTTGGGCCTTGGGAACTTTGCTCGAAGTAGATTTAGGAGTGAGGTTGGCTGATTGCTGGGAGACAAATAACTTAGATCGTACAGATCCACTTTGTTTACCCTTCGCGAGGACGGTGTGTCGGAATTAATCAGCGATTGCCTCAAGCTTAAATACTGTCCACTTTCCGATTGGAGGAATTGTAGGCTCCCGAAAGATAATATCTTGGGAGGGGGTGAAATGGAAGTGACGCCGATCGAGGCAAGGTTAAGCCTCTTGTCTGGATAGCCTGTTGCCTGGGTCTAGCAGTATCATCGGCCGCGAGAAGCTGGATCTCGGAGCTGCCGGTGTCGGCGGAGAAGGAGCAATCCTGGGGCCGGCCGATTGGCCAAGACCCGAAAAAAAATCCCCAGTATAGGTCTTGTCGTTTAGATGGGAGAAGCTGAGTCTGCGATATAATGGCAAAAGGTGCAAACCTAATGCTGATAAACCGTCAACGGATAGAGGTAAGTCAGCTGTATTTATATCTTGGTGTTGATTAACTTGAGTGCGTTCCTCTTGTGTTAATTAGGCTAAGTATCTGACGTCCTCCTCCTGAACCTTGTTAATAAAACATCATGTAGAGGAGCAAGCCGAAACTGATCAACACACTAATCGATGGCACAAACAGAGAGCAAGACCCAAAGGCAGTAGAGACATCAGAATGTCATGAGTTTCTCGTATTGCTGCCGTAGCATCCTCTAACCCAGATTCGGCTATGACAAGGCTTGTGAATACTAGTATTCTACCACCCCCTATACATCTTGAGGTTGGTTTCTATTCTCTATCTTCGACATCCCTTTTTGTATAGTCTTTGATCTCCGGTACTTTGAGCGTATTAAGGTCAATTTACTCAGGGCCCAAACCCTCCATCTGCTGTAGGTGAACCAAAAACAACTTGTAACAGCTCTCAGTGATATGTGTCAGGTCCCCGCTATAATAGCAGGAACATTCACAATTGTTTACAGAACAAGCGGGAACCCAGTGTGCCTGTAGCTTTCTCTATTTCTGTGTTTTATCACGTGATAGAAAGTCTAAGGCCTTCTCAAGCCGTACGGCTGACCCATCTAATCTGCGGCCTATTATGCATCAAACTAAGATTACTGTAAAGACACAAAGTAATGCCATTGTAACCCTTGATATTTCTATCCTGTTTTACTTCTTAGTCTCATTTTTTTCAAACCTGGTACTGCCCCTTTAAGAGGTTGGGTAGTTAATGCGGGGAGAGAGAGCACTGCAATAGCGCGCAGAGTGAATGTGCATGAAGCACGGACAAAACACAGAGCATGCGAGTAATTTCGACTATGCTGATTAAAATAAGCATTTATGTTGCAAATCGTCTTTGAATAGCTGGTTTATTGTTTATATGTCAGCTGGGAGGTTGAATTTGAAATACTGTGGAAGAGAAGTCGAAGACTTATTGCTTTCCGTGACTTTTCTGAGACATTCTGACTGGTTTTGTTCCCTTGGACTGTTGTTCGGTGATACATTTGGACCTGAATCATCTGAGTGGAGTCCTCCGGAACAAATTCTTCATCATCTCGTCGCGCTCTGTCAACTCATCAGTTTTTTCCTTCTGTACTTGATTAACTGAATGGTATTCCCGGTGAAGTGGTAGGACTGAGATATTGTTTTTTCCACACATTACACGGGACTGAGAAAGGTTCTTTCCAAACTTGGATTTTCAAAAAAAATCAATTTCCTTGGGTTACAATTGCAGTGTTGTTATCTGTTATCAAGCTCAATTAATTGTTGGAGATTGAGTATCATTCGATGTTAATCACTTTGGTTTTAAAGTGCCAGAACAAAGAGCATTTAAATTGCTTAAATTCTTGTGTATGGCATTATTTTATTTTACTTTTTCATGATATTTCAGTTGTTCATTTAAATTGAGAATTTGATTTAAAAGGAAAAATACCCTAAAGCTTCTTGAACGAACTTAGACAATTGATATTTTCAATTAGATCACAAATCCCTGAAGTAAACCCTGCTGATAAAGGGGGTTACACAAATTAAGTGGCGAGCCAGCAGCCAGGAGCTTGGGTTAAAATTTACTCGTAGTGTTAACTACCTCAGTAAATGTATTTTCTTGTGTGATTTGATTTTCATTCAATATTCTGAGAGAGGGATCTCCATTTTTTCAAATCTATTTTGAGCTTGATTATATGTCCCAAGACTAAATATGGATATTTGTAACCATTTTGATGTACACGGACTAAACTGTTTGTATGTTACAGGGGTAGAAGAAACTTGTAGCATTGAGGAGATCACAGGTTTTTTTAAAGTACATGGGGAAATTGCAAAAGTAGTCAGAGTCCCTAATGAGCCAGAGCAGCTGGCAGGTAGAGTTCTCATTCAGTATTCATCTGAGAGTTCAATTTTGAAGATTGACCCTGATAGTTTAGGAAATCTGCCAAGCCCAAAAGACCCTACTGTAACATGGCATGCGAGAACCATTCGTGATATAAGCCAAGATAGATTAGGCAGGGATCTGGCACAAAGATATTTAGATGAACTGAACACTATCCCAGGAAGTGGCAGAGCAGCATTCCTACTTGCTCTACAGAAAGAGCTTCAGAGTGTCCAGCTTCTTTCAAGTGACTTGCAAGCTGCTGAGGCAGGTCCACATACTACTGTTCACAGTCCTAGCCCTCAGGATTCAGGAAGAACCAATGTTGAACTCAACCCTGCTGAGTCAATTGCAGCTCAAACTACAGTTTCAAACTTTTCTCCTTCATATGTACCACTGAGCCCTGTGCACATCGACGAAAGCATGCTAAACCCTCCTCAGATTCAAAAGGTAGTTGTGGAGCATGTTATCCGTAATGAGTCTGCACACTCACCCTTGAGGCAGAGCCGGATCCCTTCCTTTCTCCGGCAGAATCCCCAAGCCAAATGGGGAGGTTGATTACGAGACTTGGCGTACTCAAGTTGATCTTCTACTTTCTGACCCTTCTTCGTCAGATTCTCAGAAAGTGAGGATAATCTTAGAAAGTCTGCTTAGCCCAGCAGCTGATATTGTCAAGCCTTTAGGTGTTAGTTCTTCACCTAGTTCTTACCTTAACCAGATTGAATCAGCTTTTGGTGTAGTAGAAGATGGAGAAGAGCTCTTTGCATCTTTTCTTAACTTAAATCAAAATGCTGGAGAAAAACCATCAGCATACCTGCAAAGACTGCATACTCTTCTTACCCGAGCAATATTTAGAGGGGGAGCTAGTGCCGCCGACTCCCGTAAACATTTGCTTCGCCAGTTTTGTCGAGGGTGCTGGGACCAGACCATGATAATAGGACTCCAGCTTGAACATCTTAAAGACCACCCACCACCTTTATCTGAACTTCTGCTCTCTGTTAGAACAGAAGAAGATAAAAGGGCAGCAAAGTTAGACCTAATGAAGAAACACCTTGGTAGCACAAAAGCGGCTGCACATGCTCACTCCGTGTATGGCCTACCTGTCAATGTAGAACCCCAATCTGAGCCCTCAAAGAAGTGCCAACAGGATGAAACTCAGAAACTTAAAGGAGAAATAGCTGCACTGAGGAAACAAGTTGCCTATCTGTCAAAGAAAGGTGAAACAAAAGAGTGTGAAGTTAATTGTGTAAAAAAACTCCAAGGAGAACACAGTTACCAGTGACTGTCTTGTGGCTAGCTCCAACGTGACATCTGACTCTACAACCATGACAAGGCCCTGGTTCTGCTTTAAGTGTGGAGAGGATGGACACATTGCAAGCCGTTGCAGTAAGGAACCCAACCCTGAGCTTGTTCGAAAAAAGAATTCACAGCTAAGGGAGAGACGAGAGAAGTACAGGAAATTGCATGAACCATCTCAGTTTTCTTTAAACCTGTAGCAGCTCCTGCTGCGGGACACCCAGGAGCTGCCAGCCCTTATATTTGTCCCAGATTGATGGTCCATGAAGCTGGCAATTATGTTAGCGAAAACCAAGGGAATAATGGGGTTAAAGATGAGTTCTTGCCACAAGGTTTTATTGGTCAACGTTGCATTGCTTCTGTGTTTGTGGAAGACATTGAGTGCGAGTCTCTTTTAGACACAGGGTCTCAAGTCACAACTGTTTCAGAGACTTTTTACGTGACCCATTTTTCTTCCCTTCCAATTCAACCAATTCATGCTTTGTTTGAGGTTGAGGGTGCGCACGTTCCATATCTTGGCTACATCCAAGTTGTCATAACTTTCCCTTGTACTGTCATAGGTGCAGAGGTAGAACTTTCTTCTCTTGTACTTGTTGTTCCAGATTGTCACTTCAACAGTAGAGTCCCACTGCTGATTGGAACAAATGTTCTTGACCGCCTGTATCAGCAGGGTGTAGAGAGAAAAGGGTCCAAGTTCTTCCAAAATCCCAGTGCCAGCAGTGACTATGCTTTGCTTTTTCAGCATGTTGCTCAGAATTATGAGAGTGGGAAGCAACCATTTCAAGTTAGAGCACTGGGGAAAGACCACATTACTATCCCTGCCAACCAGAAAATCTGTGTCCCTGGTCAAGTGAGGATAAAGAAAAGCATTACAAAAGTGTTGTTTGTTTTAGAGCAACCCAATACTTTTCCGTTGCCGGGTGGGCTATTAGTTGAAAATGCTGTGGTGAATGTCCCATACCAGGCTTGTTCCAAGATTCCTGTCATTTTAAAGAACATGACTAAACATGATATTACTCTTCATCCCAAGCGTGTGATTGCAGAAATGGCAGCTGCTCATGTTCTTCCTTTGAAGCCTGAGGTACTATCTTGCTCTAATCATGTGTCCTCTGGGAAGTTGGTGTTCAAACTTGATGACTCGCCAATTCCTGAAGAGTGGAAGAAGCGTATATCTGATAAACTGAATTCCTTACCAGAGGTTTTTGCTGTTGATGAGTTGTCGTATGGTCATACTACGGCGGTGAAGCACCACATTAGATTACAGGACGAGACACCTTTTAAGGAACGGCCAAGACCGATACATCCAAGTGACAGAGAAGCCGTTAGGCAACACCTTAGAGAGCTCCTAGATGCTGAAATAATAAGAGAGTCTGAAAGCCCTTTCGCGTCACCAATTGTGGTGGTCCGCAAGAAAAATGGACAAATTAGGCTTTGTGTTGATTACCGGAAGCTTAATATGCGCACGATAAAAGATGCATATGCCCTTCCCAACATAGAGGAGACTTTCTCAGCACTTAGTGGTGCTAAATGGTTCTCTGTCATGGACCTTAAATCCGGATACTACCAAGTCGAAGTAGTCGAAGAAGATAAACACAAAATAGCTTTTGTTTGTCCTCTTGGCTTCTTTGAATTTAACCGGTTGCCTCAAGGTGTAACAAATGCACCTAGCACCTTCCAGAGGCTTATGGAGAAGTGTGTAGGAGACTTGCATCTGAGTGAGGTTCTTGTTTTTCTGGATGACCTCATTGTCTTTTTCAAAACACTTGAGGAACATGAAGCCCGACTGATGAAAGTGTTGAATCGTTTAAAAGAGTTCGGGTTGAAGTTATCTCCAGATAAATGCCAATTTTTAAGTCCTCTGTGAAGTATCTGGGGCATGTTGTGGATGCTGATGGAGTTCACACAGATCCAGAGAAGATTTCAGCTCTGAAAGATTGGCCTCGTCCCTCAACCAGGCGAGAGCTAAAATGTTTTCTAGGCTTCGCTCGGTATTATCGGCGTTTCGTTGAAGGTTACTCTAAAATAGCCAAGCCACTAAATTGTCTTACTGCAGGGTATAGTCCTCCAAGGAAAAGGGGGAAGATCTATAAAAGAGAGAAACCAAACAATCCTGCGAATCCCAATGCTTCCATTGGTGAAGAGTGGACAGTTGAGTGTGAAAGTGCATTCAGGACTTTGATCGACAAGCTGACATCTGCACCAATCCTTGCCTTCGCGAACCCACAGGACATCCACGAGCGTCGTTACCGGTACGTAGGGACCGCATTGTAAAGGGGTATTGTTGTCAGGCGGGTGGAAGAACGCAGCTTCCTGCTATCAGAGCAGGAGTGGGCAACTTACGTAAGTGAAACAAACCTAATAACGACGAAGTTCGCAAAGAGGCAAAGGGCCTCATAAAGATCGAGTGTAACTGAAATATCTTTAGGCCCTACCCATAAATTAGAATATTTAGCCCTGAAATGGGCTGTCTGTGAGAAATTCAGTGATTATCTCTATGGCACCGAATTTACAGTACTCACTGACAATAATCCTCTAACATATGTGCTAACCACAGCGAAACTTGATGCTGCAGGACATCGCTGGCTTGCACAATTATCCACATACAGGTTCAGTATAAAGTACAGAGCTGGATCTGTCAATAAGGATGCTGACGGATTGTCTAGGAGACCACAGAATCCGCCTGAGGCAGATGATGCGTTCCTTGAAGAGGAGAGGGCTATTGAAGGCTTAAAACGGCGACTAAGTGAGAAAACTGAAGTGATCTCTGCTGAAACACTCTCTGCACTATCTGACCGCCATTCAGTTGTGTTGTCAAGTGAAGTTTCTGATGCACCAGAGGTTGTTCTTGCAGAGTCCTTGGCTTTAAATGCTTCGTCCGTCCCTGAGAGTTTCTCCTGCCCAGGTTATGAGACTATCCCTGGAATGACCCGGGACGACTGGTACCGAGCTCAGAGAGAGGATTCATCTTTGAAAATAATAATTTCTTTTGTGGAACTAGGTCAGAAACCTAACTTCAGACAGACCAAGCTTGAACCCCTTGAAGTAAAGCTGCTCCTGAGAGAGTGGAACCGGCTTGAACTACGAGATGGAGTGTTATACAGGAAGTGGGCTACCCATGGGACTGTGCTTCACCAGATAGTTCTGCCTCGACAGTCAAGAGAAAAAACATTGAAGGGTGTTCATGATGAAGTAGGCCACCTTGGCTATGAGCGTGCACTTGACCTAGCTCGTGCCAGATTCTTTTGGCCGAAGATGGCAAGGGATATTGAGGTCAGATGTCGTACTTGTGAACGATGTTTCAGGAGAAAAGCAAATCCTCAAAAAGCAGCTCCCATGGAATCCATACAGACAACGTTTCCCCTTGAATTAGTATGTATGGATTATTTGTCTATTGAGCCTGACAACCGTGACATCAGAAATGTATTAGTCATTACCGACCACTTTACTAAATTCGCTGTGGCGATACCGACAAAGGACCAGAAAGCTAAGACCATTGCAAAGGCACTCTGGGAAAATTCATTATGTTCATTATGGGTTCATTATGGGTTCCCAAGTCGCCTCCTCAGTGATCAAGGAAGGGATTTTGAATCCCATACCATCCGCGAGTTATGTGCCCTCATCGGAGCTGACAAAGTGAGAACAACACCTTATCACCCACGTGGCAACCCGGTCGAGAGATTTAATAGAACACACCTCAGTATGCTTGGAACCCTTGAAAAAAAGATAAACATCATTGGAGAGACTTTGTGAAACCCCTTGTACATGCGTACAATTGTACGCGGAACGACACCACAGGCTATTCGCCTTACGAGTTGATGTTTGGGCGCCAGGCTAAACTACCAATTGATCTTGTTTTTGGCATCCATCCTCCAGGTGAAAGACCCAGAACTCACTCCGAGTATGTGACAAAACTACGAGAACATCTTCAGGAGAGCTATGAACTGGCTGCTGAAAATTCCTGTAAAATGAGTGAAAAGAACAAGGCAAGGTTTGATATAAAAGTCAGAGCGGCTGAACTGATGCCTGGTGACAGGGTCTTAGTGAGAAATTTGAGTGTGAGGGGTAAGCACAAACTTGCCGACAGATGGGAGAAGATGGTCCACACTGTGGTCAAAAGAATTTCAAATGGTCCTGTTTATGTGGTAAAGCCGGAAAAGAGTAATGGTCCCCATCGTACCCTTCACAGGGATCTCTTACTGCCCTGTGGGTTCTTGCCTGCGAGCCCAGTAAAACAGATGCCTGGGACAAATTTATCTGCAAACAGAAAACGTAAGATGAGGACAAGGGCTAATACTGAAGTGCGAGAGGGTGATGAATGTGAAGAACAGTCTAGAGACGAAGAGGGAGATTACTTTCAAATACCTATTCCTGAAATAGTTACAAGGAGTCCCTTCGTTAAACAAGTGGATGATAGGTTGCTCACCTCTCATAATGTTCCTGCAAAATCATCAGACCAGTTGAACCCTCATGCAGTCGAGTTTGCTCCACGTACTTCAACTATACCTAGATCAGAGCCTGTTCAGCCTTGGATTGAACCCACAAGAGAAGCATCTGTGAGTGTTACTGGCGGTGCACCAGTCTTTCCTGCCACAGAATCTGTTGGGATTGAAAATGCCCCTGAATATATAGCCATTGAAATTCCAGAAGAGATTGTACCAGCTGCAGGGTCAGAATCCCAAGAATTGTCCCACAGTTCAGTTGACACTGAATCCGTACCCCTCAGACGTTCAGGTCGAGAAAGACGGCCACCAATGACATTAGAATATGAGGAATTAGGGAAGCCCATATTACTTGCTCTTACATCATTTTTTGATTCCCTGGGAAACATTCTCGCTGCCAGTCTTGTTGTTAACATGCATGCAGGGACTCATGCGGTTTAGAGGGGGAGAGTGTAACCCTTGATATTTCTATCCTGTTTTACTTCTTAGTCTCATTTTTTTCAAACCTGGTACTGCCCCTTTAAGAGGTTGGGTAGTTAATGCGGGGAGAGAGAGCACTGCAATAGCGCGCAGAGTGAATGTGCATGAAGCACGGACAAAACGCAGAGCATGCGAGTAATTTCGACTATGCTGATTAAAATAAGCATTTATGTTGCAAATCGTCTTTGAATAGTTGGTTTATTGTTTATATGTCAGCTGGGAGGTTGAATTTGAAATACTGTGGAAGAGAAGTCGAAGACTTATTGCTTTCCGTGACTTCTGAGACATTCTGACTGGTTTTGTTCCCTTGGACTGTTGTTCGATGATACATTTGGACCTGAATCATCTGAGTGGAGTCCTCCGGAACAAATTCTTCATCATCTCGTCGCACTCTATCAACTCTTCTGCTCTTCATCATCTCGTCGCACTCGGTCAACTCATCAGTTTTTTTCCTTCTGTACTTGATTAACTGAATGGTATTCCCGGTGAAGTGGTAGGACTGAGATATTGTTTTTCCACACATTACACGGGACTGAGAAAGGTTCTTTTCCAAACTTGGATTTTCAAAAAAAATCAATTTCCTTGGGTTACAATTGCAGTGTTGTTATCTGTTATCAAGCTCAATTAATTGTTGGAGATTGAGTGTCATTCAATGTTAATCACTTTGGTTTTAAAGTGCCAGAACAAAGAGCATTTAAATTGATTGCCTCACAAAATACATCTCTGGCTAACTTAAATTATTGTGTATGGCATTATTTTATTTTACTTTTTCATGATATTTCAGTTGTTCATTTAAATTGAGAATTTGATTTAAAAGGAAAAATACCCCAAATACCAAATCCTTGAACGAACTTAGACAATTGATATTTTCAATTAGATCACAAATCCCTGAAGTAAACCCTGCTGATAAAGGGGGTTACACCATCAAGTTAGCATTTTTAAACATTCGCTCACTAAAAAATAAATCATTTATAATCAATGACTTAATAACCACAAACAACCTGGATTTTATGTTTCTAAACGAAACATGGCTAGAAGACAGCTCCAGTGCAACCGTCCTCAATGAAACTAACTTTAATTTTATAAGTGTCTGCAGGACTGTTAGGAGGTGTGGAGGTGTGGCTGCTCTATTTAAAGATGTCTATCAGTGCAAGCAAGTGTCATTTGGTCAGTACTTGTCTTTTGAATATCTAGGGATTGTGCTGAAAGGTGCTCCACGCATTCTGTTTATCATTATTTACAGGCCTCCAAAATACTCTCCAGCCTTTGTTGAAGAGTTCACAGAAATGTTATCAGTGATTTCCTCAGAGTTTGACTGTTTTGCTATTACAGAGGATTTTAATATTCACATAGATAATGCAGAAATCAAAACTACAAAATAAATTATAACTTTTGACCTGATTCAGCATGTGCACGGACCCACACACAATCATGGACATACTCTAGATTTACTCATCAGTAGGGGTCTAAACATTTCATCCATTGTTATTAAGGACGTAGCACTATCTGATCACTTCTGTATTTTCTTTGATATATTGATCTCTGCTACCAATAAATCTAGATCTGTCTCTGTCAGAAAGAGATGCATTAATGAGAACACTAGTCTGCTATTTATGAAGGCTATATATTTAAAACCAAGCATTTCTGCAGACTCTGATCTTCTCCTTGATTCCTTTAACTCAAAAGTTAAGAATGTTATTGATGAAAGACTGGCAGACAAAAAAGCTTGGAGAAAATAAACAGCAGTACAGAGTATGAAAAGACAATGCAGAAAAGCTGAGCGGATGTGGCGGAAGACGAAACTTGAAATTCACTATAGCATCTATAAAGACAGCCTTCATGCTTTCAATGTGGAACTAGCCACAGCTAGACAAGAGTTTCTCCTCAAACCTTATAAACAGTAAGTCTTGGGAAACCAACGACTACCCATCTTTTTTTTGCTACGGTTTAGAGACTAACACCGCCCAAGTCAGATTCCATGAAATGCTCTCTGACAATGAGTTTGCTTCCTTCTTTTTTGAGAAGATCAATAATATCAGAAAGGCGATTAGCACATCCTCAATGTAGAGGTCAGACAGATTCGACAGAAATATCAAAAAGAAGATACTATGTCTGTTTTTGAAGCAATTGATAGCAAAATTTTGGAAGAAATAGTGCAGCACCTTAAATCGTCAACCTGCTATCCTTGACATACTTCCCACATCTTTTTCAAAAGGGTGCGTTACTGTTTAGAAGCTGATCTCTTAAAGTGTGTAACGCCTCCTCACTTCTTTCTGGGACTTTTTCCAAACTCCTTGAAAAGCTGCAGTTTTGTTGACCCCTTCTGAAAAAGAGAAATCTTGATAAAACCATATTGAGCAACTTTAGACCAATATCAAATCTTCCTTTTTTAGGCAAGATTATTGAAAATGTAGTTTTTAATCATCTGAACAAATACTTAAACTCAAATGGATACCTGGACAATTTTCAATCTGGTTTCCGACCGCATCACAGCACAGAGACAGCGCTCATTAAGATAATAAATGATATTCGCTTAAATTCTGATTCTGGCAAAATATCAGTGCTGGTACTACTAGATCTCAGTGCTGCATTTGACACTGTCGATCATAACATACATCTTGAGAGACTGGAAAACTGGTTCGGTCTTTCTGGGATGGTAATCAAATGGTTCAGGACATACTTAGAAGGGAGAGTTATTATGTGAGTATAAGTAGAGCACAAGTCTAAGTGGACATCCATGGCATGCGGAGTCCCACAAGGCTCAAATCTTGCACCGCTCTTGTTTAGCCTGTATATCAGGGTTCCTTAATAGGCGGCCCGCAGGCCACATCCGGCCCGTGAGAGAAAAAAGTTTGGCCCGCGCTAATTTCAAAAGTGTGACATGAAAATTCAAACGCAGCATCAGAAAGCTACATTAACTTACATCGTGTCTACACCAGACGCGAGCGGCGCGGCACGACGCAATAAAATACAAGAACTTGTTATAATCAGTGATGCTGTCTTGGATGCGGCGCGACATGACAAATCCCCGACAGTAAACTGTTGACTCGTTCTATTTGTTACTTACTGACACAACGTTCAAATGATTTGAAATACTTTGTCGCGTCCAGTGTAGATACGATGTGACAGCAAAACATGGCGAGTGTGTAGAAAAGAAAAGTGGACATGGAAAATAGTTGATTCAAATGTGAATGGACTGAACAGTTTTGAGTGAGTGAGTGATATCTTTGTTATGGAATACACATGTTGGTTCGCAGTGAGTTCACAGTTTTAACGTACGAGTTTGCTTTAATTTATTTTCAAGATCTTAGGTAAAATATCTATTGTTGCTTTCACTTTGGCTATAAAGATGAACGCAACAAATACAACATATATATATATATATATATATATATATATATATATATATATATATATAGTTCCAGGGCAGCTCTCTTGATCGCATTACAGTTCCATATCACTTTGCATAGTTAACCGTAATAACGGAAATTAGAATACAGTACCAATACCGCACACAGGAACTACTGCAATCACACCTGCTCGCACACGCACTACGGTCACGCAGTTTGCACAAAAAGGTGTTGTCAGCGCTGCCCTGACTATTTTATCAGTTACCCTATATAGTGTTGCAACTTAAAGGCTACATATGACATTTCTCACTATCGAGGTAATAAGAGCGCTGTTTAGAGACGCTAGAGCGCTGCTGAGACACTGTTGATGGAGCACAGAGGTAGCCTAAGTCACATAAGCTCTCTCCTCTCTCTCTCTCTCTCTCTCTTTGTCTTTCTCTGTGTGTCTCTGTCTCTCTCGCTCTCTTTCTAATAACTGCATTAATAACTGCCTTTATTATATAAGACAAACATTTTAACAATACAGGTTGTGTCAAAGCAGCTTTACAGTATTACATAGGAAAATAGTGTGTCAATAATGCAAAAATGACAATAGTAAACACTAATTTTCAGTTAAAGGCAGTTCATTGTTGATTCAGTGATGTCATTGTCCAGCTCAGTTCAGTTTAAATAGTTTCTGTGCAATCAAGTCGACGATATCGCTGGAAAATTAAGTGTCCCCAACTAAGCAAGCCAGAGGCGACTGTGGCAAGGAACCAAAACTCCATCGGTGACAGAATGAAGAGAAAAACTTTGTGAGAAACCAGGCTCAGTCGGGGGGTCAGTTCTGCTCTGGCCAGACGAAACCAGCAGTTCATTTCCAGGCTGCAGCAAACTCAGATTGTGCAGAGGACTCATCTGGATCCTGTGTTCTTGTCTGAGACAGCTTGAGATACGTTTCTTCACTGGGCTCTGTCTCTGGGGTTCATCTAGTCCTTGGTTTTTGTCCTTGGTCTCTGCTTAAATCAGGACTTTAGAGTCGTCTCTAGGTGCTGATCCCGAACATCTGGACTGATACAGACTGGATCTGGATGGCTATTGGACCTCGGAATAAGAACGAAACGACTAATATAAGGCATAGATGCCATTCTTCTTACGATTACAAGTACATCGATTGTATTGGAAATGGTTCCCAGTTCATTTTGACCTAATTAGCAGCTAACCATCCTTTAAAACGGATTTGATATAGAAATGTGTTAGTGTTTATGTGTAAGAGCCAAAGAGTTGTGTCTTTAATCTAGATTTAAACAGACAGATTGTGTGTCTGCCTCCCGAACAGTGTTATGTAGATTATTCCACAGTTTGGGCGCTAAATAGGAAAAGGATCTTCCGCCTGCAGTTGATTTTGATATTCTAGATATTATCAAATTGCCAAGAGCTTTGCTCAAGTACTCGTTTTCAGAATTTAGCAGTAAGAAATTACTTGTCATCCATTTTTTTATATCGACTATGCATTCCGTTAGTTTTTCAAATTGTATGTTTCGTCAGGCCGCGAAGAAATATAGAGCTGAGTGTCATCAGCATAACAGTTAAAGCTAACACCGTGTTTCCTGATGATTTCTCCCAAGGGTAACATGTAAAGCGTGACGAGTAACGCCCTAGTACTGAGCGCTTATGTACTCTCATACTGGCACTGTGATCGATTATTATACCTCTTCATTCACTGCTACGAATTGATGGTGGTCAGATAAGTACAATTTGAACTATGCTAATGCACTTCCATTAATGCCAGCAAAGTTTTCTAGTCTATTCAAAATAATGTTGTGGTCGATGGTGTCGAATGCAGTGCTAAAATCCAGTAGCTCTAATAGAGAGATACAACCACGATCATATGATAAGAGCAGGTCATTTGTAACTCTAATGAAAGCAGTCTCAGTACTATGATACAGTCTAAATCCAGACTGGAAATCCTCACAGATACAATTTCTCTCTAAGAAGGAATATAATTGTGAGGACACTACCTTTTCTAGTATCTTTGACA
Organism: Sinocyclocheilus anophthalmus; assembly: GCA_018155175.1. NCBI lineage: Eukaryota > Metazoa > Chordata > Actinopteri > Cypriniformes > Cyprinidae > Sinocyclocheilus > Sinocyclocheilus anophthalmus. The sequence goes on from JADLZN010004942.1 coordinate 55,520, forward strand.
GAAAAGGGAGATTCGAGATTGGTCTGTAATTAACTAGTTTTTTGGGGTCAAGTTGTGTTTTTTAATGAGAGGCGTAATAACAGCCAGCTTGAAGGATTTGGTTGACATATCCTAATGTCAATGATGAATTAATAATAGTCAGAAGAGGATCTATGACTTCTGGAAGCACCTCTTTTAGGAGCTTAGATGGAATAGGGTCTAGCATACATGTTGTTGGTTTAGATGATTTAACAAGTTTATAAAATTCTTCCTCTCCTATAGAAGAGAATGAGTGGAATTGTTCCTTATGGGATCTATAGCACACTATCTGATGCTTTACTGTAGCTGACGGCTGCATGGTTAAAATTGTATCTCTAATAGTATCGATCTAGGAAGTAAAGTAGTTCATAAAGTCATTACTACTGTGCTGTTGGGAAATGTCAACACCTGTTGATACTTTATTTTTCGTTAATTTAGCCACTGTATTGAAAATAAAATACCTGGGGTTATGTTTGTTTTCTTCTGAAAGAGATTAAAAGTAATCAGATCTAGCAGTTTTTAATGCTTTTCTGTAAGATAGGGTACTTTCCCGCCATGCAATACGAAATACCTCTAGTTTTTTTTTCCCTCCAGCTGCGCTCCATTTTCTGGGCTGCTCTCTTTAGGGTGTGAGTGTGCTCATATACCACGGTGTCAAACTGTTTTCCATAATCTTCTTTAAGTGTAAAGGAGCGACCATGTCTAAAGTGCTAGAAAAGAGAAAGTCAATAGTTTCTTTTACACCATCAAGTTTTTCTGAGCTACTGGATATGCTGAGGAATTGAGATAAATCAGGAAGATTACTTACAAAGCAGTCTTTTGTGGTAGAAGTGATGGTTCTACCATACTTGTAACAAGGAGTAGAATTTACAGTTTTAGCTATATGGAGTTTACACAAGACTAGATAATGATCTAAGATGTCATCGCTTTGCTGCAGAATTTCAACACTGTTAAAATCAATTCCATGTGACAGTATTACATGTAGAGTATGATTTCGACAATGAGTAGGTCCTGACACGTGCTGTCTATACCCAATAGAGCTCAGATTGTCTAGAAATGCTGATCCCAATGCATTTTTATAATTATCAACATGGATATTAAAAATCACCAACAATTAAAACTTTATCTGCAGTCAGCACTAACTCTGATATAAAATCAGCAAATTTTTTAATAAAGTCTGTATGGTGCCCTTTTGGCCTGTATACAGTAGCCAGTACAAACATCACAGGGGATTTATCATTAACACTTGTTTCTCTGGATAAGCACCATTACTTCAAACGAGTTATACTTGAAGCCCACCCTCTGAGAAATATTTAAAATATTGTTATAAATTGTAGCAACACCTCCCCCTTTACCTTTTGGACGTGGCTCATGTTTATAACAGTAATATTGTGGGGTAGACTCGTTTAAAATAATGTAATCATCAGGTTTTAGCCAGGTTTCTGTCAAACAGAGCACATCTAGGTTATGATCAGTGATCATATCATTTACAAAAAGCGCTTTCGTAGAAATGGACCTGTTATTCAATAAGCCAAGCTTTAGAATTTGTTTCTCTGTATTACATCTGTTTTTTATTTGTTGAACATCAATTAAATTGTTACTCTTAAATTGTTTTGGACGTATTTGCTAGTTCGGGGGACCAGACACAGTCTCTATAGTATGATATCTAGGTGAAAAAGTCTCTATGTGCTGAGAATTAACTGATTTCTGTGATGTGAGGCGGCTAGCAGACGGTCGGTTTAGCCAGTCTGTCTGCTTCCTGACCTGGGCCCCAGTTAGTCAAGTACAATCTCTAAGATTATGTGCCATATTTCTAGACAGAAGAGCGGCACCACCCCAGGAGGGATGAAGACCATCTCTTTTCAACAGGTCAGATATGCCCCAAAAACTCGTCCAATTGTCTGTGAAACCTATGTTATTCTGTGGACACCACTTAGACATCCAGCCATTGAGTGACGACAGTCTGCTTTGTATCTCGTCGCCACGGTAAACAGGGAGGGGACCAGAGCATATTACAGTGTCTGACATCGTACTTGCAAGTCCACACACCTCTTTAATATTATTTTTAGTGATCTTCGACTGGTGAAGTCGAAGATCATTAGCATATTTATTTTAAGGAACATATTTATTTTAAAAAATAAACCTTAATCATATTTTATAAATAAAAACAACAACAATCATATTTTATAAATAAATTATAATCTTAATTCAAATGAAGAAGACCCTGACAGTTTTTAAATGTTTCAAAATGATTAACATTTGAAAACATTATTTAGAAAAGCAATCAAAATGTAATCAGTTACATTAGTGTTTGTAATTAAGCTGATTTATGGGGAGAGGTTTGCAAAGACTTGGAAGTGCCCAATACATCAGTGAATAGAAGCCTTTTAAACACTCCTAGTGTTGGCAGCACCAATAGGAGGCAGTCTCCAATAATGACAACAGCCAATCTGGAGTGGCTACCTTGGCAACACAAAAACACATACATAAACAGCAAAAAGAAAAGGAAAAACAACTGAGGTTGTAACACCCCCACCCATAAGATTAAACAGGGTCACAAGACTATATTGATATATATATTGTTCTGTTTTGTTTTACAAATAAGTGACCATTGCATAAGACGATGATATGTGTTACACATGCTGAGAAGGAAAAACAAGGATGGGTTGTGAGCTAGAACCAAGATATACTTCAAAATGTTGCAAAGCTAGTAAAAGAGCAAGGTCCTCCTTTTTATGGTGCTGTAGTTAACCTGGTGACAATTGAACTTCTTTGAATAGAAGCAAAGTGGGCGGTCGATTTCACGGCCATCCTTTTGCAGCAACACAGCACTGGCTTCAGTGCAGCTTGCGTCTACTTCCAGTATGAATGGTTTGTTGAAGTCTGGGGCTGCTAAAACGGGAACTACACAACAAATTCTTAAGAGCTTCAAATGCAAATTGACACATGGGACTCCAAGAAAAAGGAACATTGCTCTGAAGCAGATCTGTCAATGGCAGATCAAATGTTTTTCCACTTTCACCTGCAGGAGGTGCCTGACAGTGAGGCTGCAATCACAATTCATCTGGTGAAACCATAGACTCAACAGCTTGAATGCAAATTAATGTTTCTTGGTCAGAAGATAATTCTCTATAAATTAAGAAGTAAAAGATGAAGTTTACCTGTTCTATGTTTAGTTAGTATTAAGGGATTACTTTGTATTGATGATAATATCTACTTTCAGAGTTCCTGGGAGAATTTGACAACAGCTTTAAAGGATGACAGTCCTCGTGCTGAAAAAGAGTCAGAATCTTCAGGGGAAAAGGTTTTAAAATTGTACTGTATATATATATTTTACAAAACAGCTAGATTTCTGCTATAGTAACATGTATGAGGAAAGCCATACTGGCAGAATATTAAAAGCAAGGTCCTTCTTTAACATTTTCGATATCCTCTCACATCCAAAGTGAAAAGAACAGTATATAATCAATATATATATATATATTCAAGAAATAGCTAATTATTTGCTGTCATATAAAATCTTTGACTCAAAATGTGTGTTCTCTTTGAGAAATGTGAAATTATCAGACATAAAACTTTCTATCTTACAGGTTTGCCATTACAGAAAAAAATGGCAATGATATTATAAATAATCTGTTTAATAGTGTAAACCTGCATATGTCATTGGAATTATTTTTGTGTTACAGAATAATGACAAGAAACCTGACTTGGCTAAATCAACGTACATTTCTACAGAGAGCAGTGAGGCAGAAGATACATTCTTCAGATGTAGTTTGCCATGATTCTTTTTTATTTACAAAAATGAATGGCAAGAGCTGAGAAAGCATCAGAAAGGAAGATGTTTTCAAGGATTACAGTGGACAAACGTGATTGCCAGGGGAATAAGGTCAATTCAACCATACTGCAGTTTTGGTTTCAAAAGACACTCAAATGTATGGGCTACTGCCGGTTTGAAGATTGCCCCATTAATGTTAGTGTGGAAGTCACAGATGAGCTGTGCTATTCACAGGAGACGTGTGCCACAGTACCACTGAACTAAAAAGGAGGCCAGTGCATGCAGATTCACATACATCCATTGGATAATCTCTGGTAACCAAACTTTACATTGGAGAATCTTCTGGTACCCAGAAGTGTTTATTTGGATTTCATGCAAAAGCTCCCACAGATGGTGATACAGTCTGGGTGCAGGGATGAAGCGCCAACAAAAGAGGTTCTGAAAAACATTGCATGGACCCAAAGACAACTGAAAAGACCTCAATCAAATTAACTTGTAAGTCTCCAAATACTAACTGATCTAAAGAAGGGATCAGACCATGAAGTCCGGCAGAGGGTCATGATGCACCCAAATAGCATAATGCTGTGGTCAAAGAAAACACTGTCAGTGTTTTACAAAAGGTGCAAGGAAGACATTGTCTATCTGGATGCAACTGGAAGTATAATTCAAAAAAAGGAAGCTCCACAAGTCCACCATACTATGAATTAGTTGTGCGTAATCCTTCCAAGGGGGCATCTCCTCTTCCAGTTGCAACCTACATAACTTGTGACCACACCACAGCATGTCACATACTGCTTGCAGGCTTTTCAAACTGACCTGATGAAGCTGTATGGGAAAAACGCAGTCAAAAGGCCAATTATGATCATTTGTGAAGGCTCCCTTGTGCTTCTGGATTCTATTTCTTTTATATTCTGCAAACTAAGTCTGGAGGATCTTGTGCAGAATTACTTTGAAGTCATCACTGGCCAATACCAGGCAGAAATGTTTGATCTTCCCATCCTTCATAGATGCTTAAGCCACATAATGAAGAATGCAAAAGATCTGTGCGAGGAAAAAAAAAGAAAAAAGAAAAGTAGGTATTTTTTTGAAGGGAGAGGAATTTATAATACATTCCGAAATTAACTTTTGTTTTTTCTTGCTGTCATTTTAGCATGCAAAAATATTACAAGCTTGGAATGCACACATCTGGACTACTTGCTTGTTCAACAAATCTGACGCAGATGGATGAGGTCTTTCTCAGTGCCACAGTCCTGTTTTGTAGTCCCTGCACTGGAGACAATGTGGCAAAGCACTACAACAACTTACTAGTGCTCATGCAACAAGTGGGGAAACTGGAAGTTGAGGAAGAAAACATTTTTGCTGAAGACTACAAGATAACTAACACAGGATGACTTCTATTCATGTAGACTGTTGACAGCACACAGCCTCGCAGAAAGGTCCTATGTTGAAATCTCTGACTTGACCTGCTGTTCTGTTTTTTTTAGATGACTTAACCATGCGTGTTTTTCATCATGTACATGAAGAGAAGACATGAGAGTTAAAGATTTCAGATTATATTTACGTGGCCTATGCCTCTTGCTTAATGCTTCTAGGGAATAGCTGACCCACAATTTGATAACTGCCTGCTGAATTATTTATTCATTCTCTTTTAGTATAATTATTTAAATTTAGTATGTATACACATTTTGAATCTTGTTACGTTCTCCTCCCAGTCTAGGGGTTAGAACGGGAGGTAACAATGGCTTAGAAAATATAAACAAAAAACAAAACAATTTACACACAATGTACATTTACACACAAACTGACCACTGACCACAACTTTCAGATGCCATCTTTATTTTTTTAGCTTAACTGTCACAAAATCGAACGCACAGGATTGTGGGATATCAAAGGCAGTGAAGGATACATCTATGCTGCCTTCAAAAATCGGCCAGATGAAGGCATCTCAGGAGACAGGAACTGAAGCTAACATTGAATTCGGATGTGCCTTGATGCCTTCCTACCTTGGATGTGTCCTCCGAAGGCAGCATTTTTCAGTTTTCGGATGCAGCCCATGTTAAGGAAGAGTAAGGAACGTTTATTTACTTCATTTGTCAAAAAGTTTAACAAAAATAATGAAATAAATCTTCAGGAGAGAATATTGCCTAAAATAGCAAACAAAACACAAACTAGCTGAAGTCTAAGGAGCTACCTTCCCTTCACAAAAACAAAGATGAACATCAATAACATAAATTTTCCTGAGCTACCTTTCTAACCAAAATCAGGAGAACAAGATACTACACAAAGTAAAAAGTAATTCTCCATACATTTCACAATTAACACTAAACTAGTAGAAATACAACAGAAAATGTCAGTCTCCAGTTACATAATACCTTTTAATTACCCACACAATGATAAACTGGAAAGCACACTAAAAGACAGTTGCTGCCACACAGCAAAACAAACTATAGGTCCCACAGCTATCTCAAAGAAATAATCATTGGTTCTCACTGAACGTGCACACACTGACAAGTTCAAGTCTAAGGCTACGTCCACACGAAGCCAGAGCTTTCCCTATCCAATCTTTTTTCCCCCTCGTCTCAAGAAATATCTGCGTCCACACGAAACCCCAAAAACGACACAAAACGATGTAGTATACATGCAGACCAGTATGTGGCGCTGTAATTCTGCCACAGAGATACACTAAAAATGGAGAAGAAGACTTGGACGATGCGCATAAAACTTGCGCGCGGTATACAATAGTGATGTTAGATTCTTGAACGAATTGTTCTTTTGAGACGGTTCTCAGGAAGTAACCGGTTGAGCCGGTTCACAAATTGAACTGAATCGAACTTTAGTTCTGCGTTGATGACGCAGGACGCACAGCCCAAAGTACCACGTCCAACTCAAAATGAACCGATTGAGCCGGTTCAACTATAGGCTTAGATCTCTGCCACAATTCTGTGCGCAAAAAATCATATTTTGAGCGCACAAAAGTGCATTTTGCACCCGCGCGCGTGATCTGAGTTTTGTGGAGAAAACGTTCATTTCGCAAAGAAAAAAGTATTTTGAGCGGACGAAAATCAATTTTGCATTTAAAATAAGTTTTTGGATGAGTGCAGACCTTCTCTTTTGCACGTGCAACGTTTCACTAGCGTGCTCCCTTGATGCCCACCCTCAGTGCTCTCTAAATGCCAACAGCTTGTGTGCTCAACACAACCCAGCATTACAATATGCCATAATTCCAGCCAATCAGAGACGAGGCTGCTAAATTCTGATTGGCTGCCTTGACAACCAATCACAACATTTCTTGCATTACCTCGACAGCAAAAGAGGAAAAATACAGTCCATGCATAATTATTATGCAAGTTGATAATCTGAATATATTTTTTCCAAGCACATTTTATCAATTCCAAACAACATCAATCTTAATAACCACTATTAATCTTGTATTTAATCACTTAAAATCTATACATTATTGTTCATGAAGGCTGGAAGTGAAAAACGCCTTATATTCAGGTGTGCATAATTATTAAGCAGGTTATCTTCTACAGATAAAATATCAAGATGGACTAAAAATGAACTCCCAAAACGTACTGCCAGATTCTGGAAGATAAATTCTTCAAACAGTGGTACAAGAGGATGTGGTGCTGGTCCTTCAAGAGTCACTCTCAGCTTATCTGTCTATAAAGCCTATATACTGTATATATAAATCAGTCTTCAAGTATTTTACTACAATTCAGTATGTGATTAAGTAGGGGCCTTTTTTTATTCTATACTTAACCTAAGTCTCTGAAAACCTGACACCTTGTACTTCTGGAGACTCCAGGAAGGTTGTAGTTCTGGAAAATGGTGGCGCTGGAGACTAAAGGGTTCATGGTGATTTCACACCTAATTCTTCACCTTAATTCCTAATTCTTTTGCAGTTAACATGCATCTTTTCTTCTCCACATGTTTTAGACTGACCCTGCTGACCCACTGAGCATTTTGCTGTCCAATAGTTATGCATTAACTTTGCAATTTCTAGTATTTAAAAAAAAATAATAATAATTTCTCATGGGCATTTAATAATTTTTGACTTTCAGTCTGAGTTAAATCTCTTTTTTGACTCATTCTGTCTGTAAAAGAAAATCTGCTTAATAATTATGCACACCTGAATATAAGACATTTTTTCACTTCCAGCCTTCATGAATAACTATATATCAATTATAAATTATTAAATACAAGATTAATAGTAGTTATTAAGATTGATGCCGTTTGGAATTGGTGAAATGTGCTTGGAAAAAATATGATCAGAATATCAACTTTAATAATTATGCATGCACTGTATTTTTTCTCTTCTGCTGTCGAGGTAATGCAAGAAATGTTGTGAGTGGTTGTCAAGGCAGCCAATCAGAATTTAGCAACCTCATCTCTGATTGGCTGGAATTATAGCATATTGTAACGCTGGGTTGTGTTGAACACACCAGCAGTTGACATTTAGCGAGCACTGAGGGGGGCATCAGGCGAGCAAGCTAGTGAAACGTTGCACGCGCAAAAGAGAAGGTCTGCACACATCCAAAAAACTTATTTTAAATGCAAAATTTATTTCAGTGCACTCTAAATACTTTTTTCTTTGCAAAACAAACATTTTCTCCACAAAACTCAGTTCCCACGCATGCAAAACGCACTTTTGCGCGCTCAAAATATGATCTTTCGCGCGCAGAATTGCGGCAGAGATGTAATTCCATAGTTCAACCAACTGTCGAAGTTTGTCAAGGATTACCGAGGACTCATCCAGAACCGAATGAGCCATGGCTTTACTGTGCAAGCCTGAGGCGCATACTAGAAAAAATGCTTATGACTGTTATTAATTTACATTTTAATAAAACCTGAAAAAAACCTTTCTGTCGAGTGATGTAAATAAATTTTACAATAGTGTATTGTGCATGAATATAATATTTAAAGTTGCTTAATGCCGGGTTCACACTGCACGATTTTCAAACTCGTCGGATCGCCGTTGTATTCACACCGCGTAACTATCTGGGGTAGCATTCAGTCACTGCTGTGTTCACATTGCACGATGGATCGGCGACAGGGGGTTTCACACTGCATGACTTCACAATAGGAAGAATTGCCGACAGCTCTGTCTGGTCCGCAAACTACGTTTAACAACAAAACACACGCGAGAAGTGATAAGGAAATAACGCGAGAAACCGCGTGCGTCAGACCGGAGTTCTCAAGCATGCTGTAATTTTAAAAAAAAAATATATATATATAACCCTTTCCCGCCTTCTTCTCCTGCCGCAAAGGGTATGTGAGCTGATTTCCCAGCTACAAGGAGAAAAAGAAAAATAGTTTATGCAGGAGGGAGATGCAGGGAACATGGATTGGGTGTTCTGCAAAGAGAGTTGGAGGTTAATAATTTTGCAGTAACTGTTATGCTGATGTTGTGGCTGGTCAAGCAAATGTTTGTGCTTGTTTCTGTATGATATAATTGTTCATATATCTATTAAAATACTGATATTCTAGTCTATAACTCCTCCCCGAACTTCCCGCTGCCCTGTATCTTGGTCTCTCATTGGCTGTAGGTCATCGCCGATGTGTTTTTCAGTCAGAACTAATTTCACACAGCATGATTGTGAATCGCCGACAGCTCCAGATATTAAGCATGACAAATATTTTGCGGGCATCGGCGACATGTCGGCGATTCCCTCAGATCGTGTCTTTGATAATTCACACTGCATGATTTTCACTCGTGTGAATGAGCACCGATTTGCCTCTGATTTCGGGCATTTGTCGGCAATTTCGCAAAACCTGTCGGCGAGTGAAAAATCGAGCTAAAATCATGCAGTGTGAACTCGGCATAAGCGAAATCAAGCAGTTTATAAGACTGGTTTATTCATTCTTTATACTGTTGACATGTAGAACATATCCGCATTTGTGCATCAATGTATGTAATGTGTGCTGTAGGTGCGAAACTTTTAGGAATCTTATCCGAGTTGGAGGCTAGTCAATATTGGTCAGTCAGTCGTATCTGACATAAAGGATCCACGAATGAAACTGTGACCACAAACACCATTAACTTAAGTGAATTATATGGCAATAATCAGCAATATGCTTTCACACAAATAACTTTATTTTTTGAATGTTTCAATATGTGTTGACACAAAAGAACCAGTTCGCAGAAATGAATCGGACTTTGCATCACTAGTATACAAACGAACATGGAACAATAGCCTACATTTATTAATCTATGTTAATGTTAGTTAATAAAAAGATAATCGTTCAGTGTTTGTTCATGTTTTTGTAGCGGTTATGTGACGTAGCGGTGTCTGACTAGAGGAGAGACGTGGGCTGATGACGTCATTGTTTCAGAAAATATACGGATTCGCTGTCCACACGACAACGCAAGTGCGGCGTTTTCAGATTTATCCACTCTGGGACCCGGTTTCAAAAAAAGTATCAGTTTCACTCCCCCAAAACGCCAGATCTGTGTGGACGAAATGCCTATACGATACAAAATTTATGCATAAACAGCTAACCGCGTCTCCGTGTGGACGGGGCCTAAGGCTGGGAAGAAGTGATCCTCAGCAAAGAATCATCTGCGTGCACAATTTATACTCTTCTGGTCACTCTCAGGCATGCTCACAACGAGTTGCAGCTGCTGGTAATTAGCCTGAGTGAGGGAGAGGAACAGAGAGCACAACTTAATTTTTGATTAGTAATATGCATTGCTAAGAACTTCATTTGAACAACTTTAAAGGCAATTTTCTCAGTATTTTGATTTTTTTGCACCCTCAGTTTCCAGATTTTCAAATAGTTGTATCTCGGCCAAATATTGTCCGATCCTAACAAACCATACATCAATGGAAAGCGTATAAATTTCAATTTCGAAAAAATTACCCTTATGCCTGGTTTTGTAGTCCAGGGTCACTTATAGTTCACTATATATGGAAAAAATCAATGGGACCTAAAAAAATTAGGAGACTAACATGACTGGATCAAAGGATGCATGATGAACAACTCTGTGAATATGAAGACACAGAAAGATAAAGAAAAAAAGTGAGGAAATATTTTTTTGTATTTGTACCTTTTACAAAACATTGCCAATTTAACATCCCTTAATTTTAAACCCAATATACTGGAGTATACATTTAATTAAAAAAATGTGTGATGTATGAGCATATATTACATCTCTTCCAGTCCTTTCGAGAGGAAATGGAACAGTGGAAAAAGAAAAGTCAGAAGCGTAAAGGAGTATACGTATCTCCACTAGTAAAGGGTCTCCCTTTCAATGATGTGAGAAGCAAGGTACTTTTAATTAGAGGATATTGTAATAATAATACAATTGTTATATGTCTAGAAGCATTTGCTGTGTTGTACATACAATTATTTGTTTAAAATCAATTATGTATTTGCTAAACAATTTGACAGGAAATTTTGATTTAGTTTTGGTCATAGTCTTTTGACTAAAATGCAATTTAGTTTTAGTCATATTTTGGTAATGTGCTGGAATTGTTTTTGTTTTAGTCTAGTTTTAGTCGACGTAAATTCCATCCGATTGTAGTCGAACTAAATCTACAGTAATATAGTCGGTTAAAATATAATGGGTTTAGTTTATCAGTGTACAGCATTTATTAAGCATTTCTCTTAAAATTTCAAAGAGATTCTATACGCGTTGATATTAAGGTTTTATCTGATAGACACTGGTTTAACTGCGGTGACACACAACATGCCTTTATGTTCAAATTTAAATAAAACCACTTCTCATAATGAAATACCAATGGTTATATAGGCTAATTATGCATTCTTTATAGCAACCTGTTTACCATATTCTTCATTCTTTCAAGCAGACATATTTCTTTCTATAAATAAATTTAGATTAATCTTTAGGGCTACTAAAGTTTTTCAGTCAAGATTTTTTCCATGTGTATGCTTCAGAGTCTTCTCTTACGCCCCCATATTGACATTTTTTAACGTTTTATGCGACGTGCAGCAAGTGTATGTTTGTTAGCTTATGTCCTGCTGGTTCATATGTACGCATCTAACCTCCGAACCACGCAGCAGATTCCTTCTGAAATTGAACGAATCTCTTCCCAAATCGTCCCTCACTAACATTTTCATCTCGTTTTTATTCGTTGACGAAAATGTCAATAGATTTACGTCATAGTTTTTGTCATTCAAATAGAGTTTTAGTTCGTTATCTTCTCGTTGTCGTCGGTGAAAAAAATGTTGTTGATAAAAATTATGACGAAAATTATTCGTCAACGAAATTAACACTTGTTTTAAGGTGGCGTGCTGTGTCTGCCGCGTCCATTTCGATGACAGGAAGAGGAACGCTACAAAGAAGTGGCGTTCATGGTCACAGTGCAGTGTGCTAATCATGGTCACACACTGCATGTGGTTTTAAAAAGAACATGTGCCTTCACTGCCAGTGTCAAAACACCATGCGAACACCCTGGAGTGCTGCATCAGTGTTAGGAAACGTGCTATTTACTGCATTCCAAGCTGTATCTTTTAACTTGTTTGAGTTGTTTTTACTGTTGACGGCTCCCACCCCATCTCTACCAAAAACACACACACACACACACACACACACACACTCACATACATGTTTTAAAATGTACACTGTAAAAAATTATGACTGCCCTCAACAAATATGGCTCATTAAAATAAACAGATTTTACTTAAATTCAGTTTTGTACATTACTTAATTTTAAAGCTACAAATGTTACATACCATACTGAGTTTATGGTTTACTTTAATTAATAAAGAAACACAAGTAATTTTGAGTGAAGTCAACAATAAAAAATGTACAATGAATATACAAGTTTCAGATTTTTTTATTTGGCACTTTACTAGATATCGATTGAGCACATGTGCGTGCACTCCGGAGTCTTTTGTGAGACCAAAATGCACATTGTACAGTTACTTTTATGAGATGAATGATAAATAATGGTGAGTGGCAGATTGTTTGGTCCGTGCAAAAAAAGGATGGTCCACAGTAGTTATATTTCGCCGTCTGACACACCCCAAGCACATGGTGCGATATTAGATTGTGAACAAATTCAATTTCTCCACAGTTTGCCTCTGATTGTAATCGTGCTACAGTGACATTGTACCAGTGGCAGTTCTGGTGCATCCGTAGTCTCAACCTCAGACATCACGCCCTCGGACCGTTGGCTGAACGTCTGATGCATACAGCACACAAAAGTGGAAACACTTCAGGAGTTTCGAAGTCGTCGTCGGATTGGTTGAATTATACAGAATTTCTGGGAGACGTGTGTGTCGCGTTCTTTAACGTTCCGCCTGGAAACAAATATGCCGTGGCGCCAAACCCCCTCATGTTAGAAGAAAGCGTCATGTTTACAACTGTGACGATGAGCGCTTATCAGGATCAACTAAACGCTGGATTCTCAAAAGTATATGAATTATTTAAAGTTCGCGACACATAATCTTTAAAATACGTCCGAGAGTTTTACAACACCCGTCTGTTATTGTGGCGACATTTCCACGCCCCGGAACGTGCCGCTGAACGAAACAAACTGTGATTGGTTGTTTGACATGTCGGTCAAACGGCCTCATGGCCTTGGCCAAAGAAAGCTGCCATGGATTCCAGACCTTCAGCCGTCAGTCTAAAGATCTGGCTACGCGAGATTTTTTTTTTTTTTTTTTTTTTTTTTTTTTATTTTTTTAGTGCATCCGTTACAACATACTGCATGACACGACATACACATCATATGTTAGCATTGTATCGGTAGTTCTGGGTGTATATATCGGTAGACAAGCGTTTTATAGCCATTCCAGTTTTAACCTTCAAATGATTTTACTCGCGTGCTGTCCTGACAAGTGTTTCTGCCACACGCACAGAAAGTCTATCACATAGCGCGAATGCTGAACTAAGATCTTCGCAGCTAATCGCTCTTAAACTGTCGAATACACACAAGCACAGGTTTACATAAACAGTCGTTTACATCCTAAGTGAATGTAAACAGAAGACTGCATGCCTGTATATTAAATCTGTGTATTGTCATTAATGTTACTCAACACAAAACAGAAAAATATCACTCACTGCTCTTGACTGATTAACTTTATCTTTGATAAGAATTTGTGTAAACTGAATTCATACAGTAAAGTCTATTGATGCTTACTGAAAATTCTGCTTACTTATTTTAGCATTTAAATCTTAGATGTTAACTGTCATTACTGTGTCATGCATTTTATTTTATTTTTAATATTAACATGAATTTCTAATTCTGTTTGTACTCAGGATCACAGCTTGATTGTCTTCCTATCAGAGAACACTGACAATCTGATTGCACATTACCACATTACCAGGTGAGTGAATATGGTAAATCTTGTGTTGTTTGCTTTGAAATTACTTTTATATTAAGTGGGAAGTGCAAATTTGAAAAATCTTAAATAAAATAAAAGTTTTTTTGTTTGTTTATTTGGTTGAATGATTTAGATTAATGACTGCTTGGATGTCTCCATCAGTGAGCTTTATACATCTTTTAAAGTTGAGCCTGACATATTTTGTTGTCTTTTTGCATTTTTACCCCCTTAATGAACAAACAACCAAAAAAGCACAATATGCATTTTATTGTTTTGTGTTATAGGACAATGATCGGGAAATAGCCCAAGACCCTACAAGGGGGCTCTCCAGATGGCAGTTCTTTCTTGAAAGGTGTTGAGGTTCTGTCAGGATTGTCCAGTGTTGCAATGCATGTGTTGTGTTACCCTTCTTGGCTTGATGTATTCTGTAAAACTGAGTTACCCCAAGCCACTGAGGTGTACATTTGATTCATTTTCATTCCAGCCCCGGAGTTTTCATCATTCGGTCTGTTTGCACAGTAAGTAATATTTGATGTAATACAGCACCATTTATTACAGTGAATAGTTTGTTCTCTCTATAAATAATATAATATGCTCTAGTCTAGTTCAGAACGAGTCTTTGGAATAAATTCCCCAGCGACCAACGGTCACATCCTACTCACACACGCAAAAATAACGCAAAAATAACTTTGTGACGAAATGTATTTTTAAGATAGTTTTGGATGAAAATGTAGTTTTATAAGCTTAAAATACGCCATTTATTTGTAAAGATAGCACCTAACGTATTTAAAAAAAATTGCTTAAGTGCTTTCGGAGATGCGAGCTCCAGGCCGCAACGGCTGTTCCCGCCTAACGTTTTACCACAGCCAGTCCTTCGGGAATCTGCCGGTTTCTAGTGTGATTAAACATGAGATATAAATCGTCTTGGACGGGTAATCTTTCATCTTCTTAATGATTTGTTCTAGAGCAGTTTGTTTTGGCGGTGGGTAAGGTAGTGCTAGCAGTGGTGGCTAGTCGGGGGAGGCAGGGGAAGCACAGCTTCTCCAAAATTTTTAGGTGAAAATGGGAGGAGGAAGATTTAATGTTAATACAATTCACAATTCATTTCAGTTCATGTCTCTGATAGAGAATGGGAGGGGGAGGCCGGGGGAGTGTTGAGCTCTCGTGCCTCCGTTGGTAAAAAAAAAAAGACAGAAAAACAATGGAATGAATGTGTTTTAAACTAACAATAATATTGTGTGCTTGCTTTCATTTGAGGTTCTCTCTGCACATGCATGTGACTCGGACACATATGATTTCTCTGTTGCCAAAGGAAGTTTCCAGGTTAGGGTGGTGTGAATTGAAGTCATTTTCCTGAAGTGTTTCCAATGATTTGCACAGTAAGTATTTTTATATTATGCATCGCCACATATTACAGTAAACATTCAGTTGACTTTAGTGTAAACAAGTTGCTCTGTAAGATCTGAATGCTCATATATGGCATAGCAACGTCCACGAGATTCACTTTCCTGTCGAGTTTAGCTCTAATCCTCATCAAACACACTGTTTCAATTCAATGTAAATATTGGCTGCGTTTTAGTTGCTTTAATTTGCATTTGGAACGCAACATTCATCATTACAATCGTTTATAAATCTGTTGTTGTTTACAAAGAAGTTTCACTGTCAGATGATCCTTCAGAAATCATTCTAATAAGCTGATTACATTAAAATCACTTTTTATTATAATCAAGATTAAAAACAATTTTGCTGCTTAACATTTTTGTGGAAACTGATATCACTCAAACATTTGAAAAAGAGATTTAAAAAGAGAAATTAATCATTGTATTCATAATACATGAAACTGTGAAAAGTAAGTGAAGAGTAAAGACATTTAAAGTGTTTCAATAGATTTCTATTTAATAAATGCCTTAAATTTAATATATCAACATTGATAATAATCAGAAATGTTTTTTGAGCAGCAAATCAATTGTAATGATGTTGGGAGTAAGGATGCTGAAAATGCAGCTTTGCATCACAAAAATCACGATAATTGTAAAAATCTGGAAATACTAAAACTTTTATTTTTTTTTGTAATACTATTTCACAATATTGCGTTTTTAGTTATTTTGTCAAATATAAGTGCCTTGAAACAGAAGAAGAATTCATTCAAAAGTAATAATAATTGTAATGTTTCCCACTTTTGGCAGGTACTTTTTATAATAATAAATTTATTGATATTATATTATAAACTTATTATGATTATTAAATGCTGTTTTTACTTTTTTTTTTAGGACATGTATGGTATTATTACAATATAAGGATATATCTTTAATGTGATAAAATATATATTTTTTAAATAAATGTTGGGGCATGGCTCGGGGACGTGGCCAGATTTTCCTGCTTTTTTGTCGCTAGCTGATCACATGCCTGTATTCTTTTTTTAATTTAGGCTAGTATTACTTTTTTTGATGTTGACACTGGTGATGAGAATTATGAAATTTCTATGGTATCAAACATTTTAAAATTATAAAGACCTTATTTAAAGCAAAAAGTAACTATTACATGATATATATCGTTACAGTAAAAAAAAATTACTCCTATTGTGATTTAAGATTAAATCTCTAATTACACCACACAAATTGATTACACTGACAATGCCTCTCTCTCTCTCTTCTCGGTCGATCTTTAATATATATATATATATATATATGGGGGAAGGGGGTGTCATAGTTTTCGTCCTAATTACCCTTGATTTGTCAAAGTGTTATGAATCTAAACAATGTCTAATAACAGTTTCTTTTTATTTAAATATAGAACAGTCAAAGAGATGACTTCTTGAAAGACCTGCAAAACATCACCGTGGGCATATGTGTCATTAAAAAGGAAGGTGTTCTTGGAGACTGCGACGATATTGGAATCATTGTTGATGGAGAATGATTCTTGAGCAGATCAGATCTGTGGCACAAGCCTGTGCATTGATGCTGGGTACAATCTATGTGCTTAATTTGGCATACCCAAAAGAACTCAAATACTACTATGAATTTGTTCAGAAATTCCTTATGCAGACGGATTCTGAAAGGCTCTCCCCCACAATTCTAGGACTGAAAAACAGTTCACTGCTGTAAATATGTGCAGGCTCAGCATGAAATGTTAGTCCAGATGCCACAGCCTACATTGTACTATTTTCCATTTAAGACCTGTATATCAGTAGTTCAAACATTTTTAAATTCCCTTACAAATTGCAATTTGTTGCATGACATGTGAACACTTTGTTGTGCAGTTTTAGCACTATTGTTATGATTCACAACTGTACTACATGTTTCTACATGAATTTTTGTTTATTAATTATTGTGCAATGTTAAGTCAGCACTACTGTTTTGAACTTTTATGCAATTTTAGCATTGTTTTAATGATTCACAATGTGGCCTCTTTCCACCTGTGAATTTTAGTTTTTTATTTTGTGAATGTGCAATGTTAAGCACTTGTTTAACCTGTACCCACAAAGAAACTGTTATGCACCTCATTTGATTACATTAAAGATAAGTTTAAAACATTAAACTTACTACTGTCTTTATTTGCAAAGCCATTTAAGGATCTCTCCTTCAGAAAAAATTTTTTTTTAAGGTAAGTGGTTGCAAACTATTTATTTTAAAATGTTGAAAGTTAGTCAACGAAATGTTTATTTAAATGTAGCTAAAATAAATGGATTGCAACACTTACCTTAAAATATTTTAGTAAATTCAATGAATAATTTTTTATCAGTAATAAATAAATAATTTAAGAGGAAGTAACATAATTAAATAGGGCTGAAATTTACACAAACAAGGATACAACGGTAAACTAAATAAAAAAATTGGTTAAGTTCAACTAAATTTGTTTGTTTAAATTTAGATCAAATCAATTGATTGCAACACATTACCTTAAAAACGTACAATCAATGAATCGTTTTTTCAGTGCAGGTGCACTATTTCAAACATACTAACATTCAACTAATTTTTAGAACAAGTCAGACATGTTTCTACATCTGTAAATTGTTGTACAATATCTCCTTTAACCATTCATCTCAAAGTGACTGGAACAGCTGAAAATATGTTAAAGCAGCACTATGTAGCTTATGGTACGGTGGCAGAGAAGTGCAAAGCAGAACACAATTTTGAAAACAAAATAACAAATTACAAACGCAAATGCAAGTCTAAAAAACAAAATAACAATTCAGAAAGCACAACAACAATTCAGAAAACATTATAACAAGTCAGAAAAAACAACGACAAATCAGACAAACCAGAAAAGGTAGGTATAGTTTGAGACAGCGCCATTGGTTTGGGATTACGCACCGCTGACTGGACAAGACATCTGTCAATACAGATTACAGAGTGAAGAATTTCCAAGACGAAGTGGAACAAAACAGCAGAGTCGTGGTAGAAAGTTCGGAGATGGTATTAAAGTAGCTCAGTTTAAATGTATTGTATGAATTGCCCTTACTCTGGAATTAAAAATACAGAGTGTATATTTACATTTAGTTAAAAGTGGCTATGAAACATCAGCTCCAGTGGTGCAGATAGATAAGTGTGTGTCCTTGGCTTTTTGACGCGATCGACTCTGGTTCGATCCCACCTTTTGCCAAACTTTTTATTCTCCGTTTTCAAATCTCGTATCACATCGTAAAGGCATTTATTTTCAATAAAAATTAAGGAAATAATCAAAAAGTTGAATATAAAGTATCGGGTATTGTTATGTGGACATGTTTTCTGATTTGTTGTTGTGCTTTCTGAATTGTTATTTTGTTTTTTAGACTTGCATTTGCATTTGCGTTTGTAATTTGTTATTTTGTTTTCTGAATTGTGATCTGCTTTGCACTTCTCGGCCACCGTATTATGGCGCTCTAGCGGTTAATAAACAGAATTGCACACATCCCGCAGAAGAACATTCCAGCCGGATGCTTCTTTCTTAATGTGTATGTCTCTGGAGAGCACGCAGGTATGGTTATAGCAGCGGTCGAGACCAACCAGGCTACAATAGTCCGAATATAAGTACTTATAATAAGTGTACAGTAGGGACTCGGATAAGACAAAAACGAGGTTGAATTCATGATGTACTCGCTCATTATATACATTTTGCAAATTTTTAACACAGAAAAAGTTACATAGTGCTGCTTTAAGAGATGTTTAAGTTGCATTTGTAAAAAAAAAATGTTTTTAATAAATTAAGTTATTTAATATTCACCAGTTGTCTGTTGTGTCTTCCACTCATTGTAATGTATAACACATTTTAAGTAATTGAGCAGTAGGTATTTTAAAATACAAAAACTTAAAATGATCAATCTAAATTAGCTTAAATTTTATAATGGGGTGAACAAGACTTTTATTGTAGAAATAACTTAAATGTATTAGTAGAAACTACTTAAAATATCGTGTTACACCAGCTAATAAATTTGAGCAAAGCTGTTCACTGGGATACTCAAACATTTAAGCATTGCCAGCTAAAGATTTTTAGGTAACACTGCTTAAAATTCCATGCGAAATTTACTTAAGAAGAGAGATGCAAAAATGATGCACTATATTTTTAAGTAAATCTAGCATATTCTTTTTTTCAGTGTATTAAGTGCCTTTTCATCTCGTTCATTAAAATATACTTTATATGAACCTTGCTGCAAATTTATTGTAATGATTACACTTCACTTGTAAGAAGAAAACTGTGATATTCTTGATATTTTCATTCACCCCAATTTGTATTTACTGTTGTCGTTTGTTGGCACCAATTACTGTGTGATTGTCTCTGTCATGCTAACCTTTTATTACTGCTACTATAATTATTATTACCACTTGAACTACTCTTTGATGCTTTCTCACGCTGTCTCAGCAAATGATGCTTTGATGAGGGTTGCAATGATCAAATTGATGATACTAAATACCATATATTGTAATCTTAGAGAATGCAATGAAGGATCCCAGGATGGACCGTGCAATGGGGGTCTGCAAGAAGCTCGTCAACAGCTTTTCCTAAAGTTGGAAAAAAAGAGGGAACTTGCAGAGGCACAGACGCAGCTGTATCTGTCTGAACATTCCCTTAAAACAGAATGCCCAACCAAATGGGAATCTAGGCAGGCCATGATCGACAGAGTGCTAGAGCAGGATAAGGCCATTGCCCAGGTCCTTTCTAGTGGCCGAAAACTCAGACATCTCACCCTTTCTTGGTCGGACATTGATGTACTGGAGGCCATTAATAAGTCTCTTAGCCCTCTGGTTGAATTCACTGACGCACTTTCTGGAGATAAATATATAAGTGTGTCTTTTCTGAAACCAACCCTCCACCTCTTCAACAATTCAATATTGGAAGTGCAGGAGGATGACACAGACCTGGCCAAAAGCATCCCACAGAAGATAGTAGACTACCTCAATGACAAATACAGCGAACCCAGTGACACAAGAGCTACTCAATATGGCCTCTGCCCTGCCTTCAACCTTGTCAAGCTTAAATAGGTCAGTGAAGACAGACTGACTGCAGAGATGAAGAGGGTGATGACTGCCATGGCGGTAATAATAATAATGATAAGTTAATTGGAATAATGTGCTAAGAAAATAATGTGAACGTTTAATACCACAACCTTTAGATTAAACATAATATGTTCTCCAAGGAGAACGCCCCTCTTGAGACAGCAGCAATGCCTTCTGATGTTACTGAGGATGGGCCAGGGCAGCTTCTTCAAGGTCACCACAGAAAGCTGCAGGACCTCCTCTGCAACAGGACCAGGCCATAGCTCTTGAGCTACAGTCGTTCCTGCAGACAGAGGCACTGGATGCTGAGGAAGACCCACTGAAACGGAGGGAATCTCAGAGCCACGGCTCTACCCACGGCTTTCCAATCTGACAAGGAAATATCTGTGTATTCCAGCCACAAGCTGTTCTTCAGAGATGGTCTTTAGCACTGCTGGAAATATTGTCTCCTGCTTGAGCTCATCACTCAAACCAGATCATATAAACAGGCTGGTGTTTCTGGCTACAATCCTTTAAGTTTGGGATATACATTGGGTACGGAAAGTATTCAGACCCCCTTAAATTTTTCACTCTTTGTTATATTGCAGCCATTTGCTAAAATCATTTAAGTTAATTTTTTTTCCTCATTAATGTACACACAGCACCCCATATTGACAGAAAAACACAGAATTGTTGACATTTTTGCAGAAAAAAAAGTAAAACTGAAATATCACATGGTCATAAGTATTCAGACCCTTTTGCTGTGACACTCATATATTTAACTCCAGTGCTGTCCATTTCTTCTGATCATCCTCGCGATGGTTCTACACCTTCATTGAGTCCAGCCTTGTGTTTGAATTACTACTGTTGGACTTGATTTAGGAAAGCCACACACCTGTCTATATAAGACCTTACAGTTCACAGTGCATGTCAGAGCAAATGAGAATCATGAGGTCAAAGGAACTGCCTGAAGAGCTCAGAGACAGAATTGTGGCAAGGCACAGATCTGGCCAAGGTTACAAAAAAATTTCTGCTGCACTTAAGGTTCCTAAGAGCGCAGTGGCCTCCATAATCCTTAAATAGAAGGCGTTTGGGATGGCCAGAACCCTTCCTAGAGCTGGCCTTGCGGCCAAACTGAGCTATCGGGGGAGAATAGCCTTGATGAGAGAGGTAAAGAAGAACCCAAAGATCAATGTGGCTGAGCTCCAGAGATGCTGTCGGGAGATGGGAGAAAGTTGTAGAAATCACCATCACTGCAGCCCTCCACCATTCTGGTCTTTATTGGCAGAGTGCCCGCCTGAAGCCTCTCCTCAGTGCAAGACATGAAAGCCCGCATGGAGTTTGCTTAAAAACACTTGAAGGACTCCAAGATGGTGAGAAATGAGATTTTCTGGTCTGATGAGACCAAGATAGAACGTTTTGGCCTTAATTCTAAGTGGTATGTGTGGAGAAAACCAGGCACTGCGCATCACCTGTCCAATACAGTCCCAACAGTGAAGCTGTTGGTGGCAGCATCATGCTGTGGGGGTTTTTTTCAGCTGCAGGGACAGGACGACTTGTTGCAATCGAGGGAAAGATGAATGCGGCCAATACAGGGATATCCTGGACGAAAACCTTCCAGAGTGCTCAGGACCTCAGACTGGGCTTAAGGTTTACCTTCCAACAAGACAATAATCCTAAGCACACAGCTAAAATAACGAAGGAGTGGCTTCACAACAACTCTGTGACTGTTCTTGAATGTCCCAGCCAGAGCCCTGACTTAAACCCTATTGAGCATCTCTGGAGAGACCTAAATATGGCTGTCCACCAACGTTTACCATCAATCCTGACAGAACTGGAGAGGATCTGCAAGGAGGAATGGCAGAGGATCCCCAAATAAAGGTGTTAAAAACTTGTTGCATCTTTCCCAAAAAGACTCATGGCTGTATTAGATCAAAAGGGTGCTTCTACTAAAAACTGAGCAAAGTTTTTGAATGTCAAAATGTCAGCAAAAATGTCAACAATTCTGTGTTTTTCTGTCAATAAGGGGTGCGGTGTCATTAACTGAGTCAAAAAAAAAAAAAAAACAAAAAAAAAAAAAAAAAAAAAAAAAAAAAGACAAAAAGTACTTAAACTGATTTTAGCAATGCCTGCAATATAACAAATATGAAAATTTAAGGGGGTCTGAAATCCTTTTCCGTACCCACTGTATGTGTAACCCTACCAGCATTTTGGCCTGAATCACGTTTAGTTAGTCTGAAGTTGAAGTTTAACTTGTTTTCTGTTAGTTCTAAGCCATGATGGTAGGCCAGCCTTATATTATTATATATTATTGGATTGAGTTACTGAGTGGAATTTGATTGTTGATTATGTTTAAAATGTAGAATGTTGTAAAATGTTGTTTAGGACTTTTCGGTTTGTTATGGCACGTACGTGAGCAAACTTATTTTGCTCTATTTTGTAATCTGATATCTGTATTTTATTACTTGTTTTTAAGAGATCGTGGAAGTGCACTACATTGTTGATTTTATTTGTGTTTTTTATGCTATTTATACATTTGAATATATTTTATATTATTTATTTTAAGGAGAATTCACTGTTTTGTTCAATAAATGCAACGTATTTCCAAATCTGGCTGCTGCTGTGTCTGCTTTAATCATTCGTGTGCCTGCTCTCCATGAACACGACTACCTGCAAGACATTTACACAGGTTAAAACATTTTACAAATCGTTTGTCACTTTTCATTTTCGACCCCCCATTGTTCCATGTAGTTACATGCTAAATACAATATTTGTGGGCTTTAAATTAAAGTGGTGCTTTGTTCCCCTCTTGTTCCACGTAGTTACAGGGTAAATACAACATTTGCGGGCTGTAAATTAAAGTGGTGCTTTGTTCCCCCCTTGTTCTGTGTAGTTACAGGGTAAATACAATATTTGCGGGCTGTAAATTAAAGTGGTGATTTGTTCCCCTCTTGTTCCATGTAGTTTCAGGGTAAATACAACATTTGCGGGCTTAAATTAAAGTGGTGCTTTGTTTCCCCCTTGTTCCTTGTAGTTAAAGGGTAAATACAACATTTGCTGGCTGTAATTTAAAGTGGTGTTTTGTTCCCCCCTTGTTCCATGTAGTTACTGGGTAAATACAACATTTGCGGGCTGTTAATTAAAGTGGTGCTTTGTTCCCCCCATGTTCCACGTAGTTACAGGGTAAATACAACATTTGTGGGCTGTAAATTAAAGTGGTGCTTTTTTCCCCCATTGTTCCATGTAGTTACATTGTAAATACAACATTTGCGGGCTGTAAAATAAAGTGGTGCTTTGTTCCCCCCTTGCTCCATGCAGTTACAGGGTAAATACAACATTTTTCGGCTGTAAATTAAAGTTGTGCTTGTTCCCCCTTGTTCCATGTAGTTTCAGGGTAAATACAACATTTGCGGGCTTAAATTAAAGTGGTGCTTTGTTTCCCCTCTTGTTCCACGTAGTTACAGGGTAAATACAACATTTGTGGGCTGTAATTTAAAGTGGTGCTTTGTTCCCCCATTTTTCCATGTAGTTACAGGGTAAATACAACTTTTGCGGGCTGTAAATTAAAGTGGTGCTTTGTTCCTCCCTTTTTCCATGTAGTTACAGGGTAAATACAACGTTTGTGGGCTGTAAATTAAAGTGGTGCTTTTTTCCCCCATTGTTCCATGTAGTTACATTGTAAATACAACATTTGCGGGCTGTAAATTAAAGTGTGCTTTGTTCCCCCCTTGTTCCATGTATTTACAGGGTAAATACAACATTTGCGGGGCTGTAAATTAAAGTGGTGCTTGTTCCCCTCTTGTTCCACATAGTTACAGGGTAAATACAAAATTTGCAGGCTGTAATTTAAAGTGGTGCTTGTTCCCCCCTTTATTCCACGTAGTTACAGGTAAATTAGTAAATAAACCATTTGCGGGCTGTAAATTAAGTGGTGCTTTGTTCCCCCCTTGTTTCATGTAGTTACAGGGTAAATACAACGTTTGTGGGCTGTAAATTAAAGTGGTGCTTGGGCCCTTTTGTTCCATGTAGTTACAGGGTAAATGTAACATTTGCGGGCTGTAAATTAAAGTTGTGCTTTGTTCCCCCCTTGTTCCCTGTAGTTACAGGGTAAATACAACATTGCGGGCTGTAAATTAAAATGGTACTTGTTCCCCCCTTGTTCCACGTAGTTACAGGGTAAATGCAACATTTGCGGGCTGTAAATTAAAGTTGTGCTTTGTTCCCCTCGTGTCTTCCCCGTAGTTACAGGGTAAATACAACATTTTGCGGGCTGTAAATTAAAGTGGTGCTTTGTTCCCCTCTTGTTCCACGTAGTTACAGGGTAAATACAACATTTGCGGGCTGTAAATTAAAGTGGTGCTTTGTTCCCCTCTTGTTCCACGTAGTTACAGGGTAAATACAACATTTGGCTGTAATTTAAAGTGGTGCTTGTTCCCCCCTTTGTTCCATGTAGTTACAGTGTAAATACTACAATTGCGGGTTGTAATTTAAAGTGGTGCTTTGTTCCCCCCTTTTTCCACGTAGTTACAGGGTAAATACAACCTTTGCGGGCTGTAAATTAAAGTGGTGCTTTGTTCCCCCATTGTTTCATGTAGTTACAGGGTAAATACAACGTTTGTGGGCTGTAAATTAAAGTGGTGCTTGGGCCCTTTTGTTCCATGTAGTTACAGGGTAAATGTAACATTTGCGGGCTGTAAATTAAAGTTGTGCTTTGTTCCCCCCTTGTTCCACGTAGTTACAGGGTAAATACAACATTTGCGGGCTGTAAATTAAAGTGGTGCTTTGTTCCCCTCTTGTTCCATGTTGTTACAGGGTAAATACAACATTTGCGGGCTTAAATTAAAGTGGTGCTTTGTTTCCCCTCTTGTTCCATGTAGTTACAGGGTAAATAAACCATTTGCGGGCTGTAAATTAAGTGGTGCTTTGTTCCCCCCTTGTTTCATGTAGTTACAGGGTAAATACAACATTGCGGGCTGTAAATTAAAATGGTACTTGTTCCCCCCTTGTTCCATGTAGTTACAGGGTAAATACAACATTTGCGGGCTGTAAATTAAAGTGGTGCTTTGTTCCCCTCTTGTTCCATGTAGTTACAGGGTAAATACAACATTTGCGGGCTATAAATTAAAGTGGTACTTGTTCCCCCCTTGTTCCACCTAGTTACAGGGTAAATACAACATTTGCGGGCTGTAAATTAAAGTGGTGCTTTGTTCCCCCTTTGTTCCATGTAGTTACAGGGTAAGTGGCTACAACAAATTGCTCTGAAATGATTGTTTATACATTAGGTCATACATACATACATTATATATCAGGTAATGTATCAATAAACATGGTGGACTGTTTTATTTAATTCAAATATTGTTTGCAATTTACTATAGGCCTACTGCTGGGTTAAATTAACCCACAAAATCACACACAATATGACAACAGTAACAACACAGGCAACAGATAGCCTAATAAAAGATTCAAATTTATTACACCAGTTCAGAAAAAAGCAAAGGAACTCCATACTTATACAGATTATACATTTAAACCTTTTTATTTTGAAAAGCTTGTTTAAGAATAGATTTTGTTCAATTTGTTCATGTTTTTCACCCACTGACTTAATGACTAATTGATTAACTAGTAATGACTAGTTAAACTATTATGGCCAAACCATCACGCCAATAAACACACAGTAATAAACACTGAAAGTCGTGATTAAACTGTGTATTATAGAGAATTGACAGGATTTTACCGTCTTTGATTTACCGTTTTGATCCACGTCCTCAAGCACCATTTTGACTAACTTAGTTCAGTTCCCGGTTTTGCCGCTCATCAGTCGCTGCTCAATGTTGTGAGAACATACTCGGACAAAACCCTCCAGTTTTAAAAGAACACATTCCAGTCAGTTTCAAAAATCTCTCCTTTCCTCTTCGTGTCGATTAGTTTTCTTGTATTTTCTACACATATTCCTGTCATGAGCGCCGCAAACACGGATAGACTCGTCTCATGCGCCATTCCAGCTGTTTCCAGTTCAGCTCACCACATTCACTGCTCCAGTTTTAAAGGAACACACTCCAGACAGTTTCAAAGTTGTCCCTCGTCTGCGCTTTGATTCGTTTTCTCCTATTTTCCACACATGTTCCCGTCTTAAGCACAGCAAACACGGATTTCGTCGCACACAGAGCCGTTCACGTTTGAACTCACGTGACTTGCTGCATGCTCTCATTCACGTCCTCCACATTCATAACCCAGCAACATCGGTTTATTACTGATATCAACCCAAATTGGGTCAAATCAAGCCAGCTTCCTAACCCAATAGTCTCAACCGAGCGTTTGGATTGAAACAATTACCAGTGTGTTTTATATGTGTAGGCTATAAAAAAGTACACAGTGTATGTTTTTGCTTAATCACTTGCGAATATAAGAGGTCATACATACCCTATAATATTAGAATAGTCTACCCCTTAGTTTCAAAATACTTACAGTAGAAATAATTTGTAATTTTACAGATTATTACTCCTTTATTCTCCAAACTTCGCATATTGTTACATTATACCTACACGGAGGTACTGAATAAGTACACTATAATTACAAAAAAGTTACACCGTAAATTCAGTATACTTACACAGTTCTTTGCGGGTTGTAATCTAAAGCGTTACCAAAAAAAGTATTATTACTCGTTACATACCCCACTGCAAAGAGATGAAGTAAGGCTGGTACCACAAGCACTGTCCAGCGGAACCCAGCCGCTACACATTGACTGACGCAGGATTGCATCACTAAAGCAGTCCATCAACCAGCGATGTTAGTACAGATGCACCGCCAACTGCCATCTACTCTGGCAGAATTTCTATGACATAGAGAAACCATCGCTCATAAAAAAATGTCACCGAACACCACACACACTCACACACTCACTCACTAACAACACTCACCCTCACTCACACTCACACTCACACCCTCACACTCAACTCTCACACAACACACACACACCCACACACACACACACCCTCACACTCCCACACGTGTTGGAATGTGAATGCTGGTAATGCATTAAGAAAGTGATGATTAGAAACATGAGGCGCTGAAATGTCCAGTGACAAGCAAATCTTCAACCCATGTTAAGGTGCATTCATCTGGGCAAACTCATTCAGCTTGTATCTTGAATACAGACCCAAGCGGTAAAACTTTATATTCTTACATATTATACTACATTTGACAGACCTCAGTTGCATTTCTGAAAAAGTGTTTTCTGGTGTGAATCAGGAGAGAAATCGGCACAGATCAAGCAGCGTTTAAACAGCCCTAAACACATATGTGGCTGGGTTTTGATGTGAGAGACAACAGGAGATGCACTTTTTTCACTGGAGGAAGAGTTATGGATTATGGACTCTATGTATTTTATTTAAAAACGTCTTAATGCTGGATTTGTTTCAGCTTTTGTCTTCTCCGGATATTAACTGATGGACTGGAGTGCTGTGGATTACTTGTGGATTATTGTGTTTTTTTATCAGCTGTTTGGACTCTCATTCTGACGGCACCCACTCAATGCAGAGCATCCATGCTGAGACAGTTTCAGCAAAACTTTCTTTTGCTGAACATTCCTTTAATTGCACTACATAAGTCCCTTTGGAAGATAATTGCGCACATTTCAAATGATAAAAAACTAACTTATACATTTTGGCAAACACAGTCAATCTCTGGAACTTATTTTTACTGCAGGTGAGAAAAGTAGCCTAGAAGCTAGCACACCGTAGTCAACCAGCGCTACTCAAACACTACCTAATAGAAGACCATAATTTCTACGGGACAGAGTCTATGCGGTCCTCTTTGCGGGCTGCCCAAACGTTAACCTCACATCACAGGACATTTCCTGAAAAACAGTGACTGAGCAGGAAGCTGAGAGTGACCATTTGAAAAGAACCGTTTTCTACATTGTTGCATGAAGAGCAAAGATGCAGTTTGAGCAAAACGAGCAACGAAATGTCACACATGACCATCGCTGGCGTTATTGCGCCCAACTACCACCCGTATCCTTCCTTAAAAGCCAATTAAACACGTCACGTTTAAATCCGTAGAAACTGAAGAGAAACGGGGTTGTTTTTCGGTGATTGTTTTTGTACTTTGTTGGCATTTAATTTAGTCGCACTACCAGAGTAACACTATTCCTATTTTCAGTGTTGGGGGTAACGCATTACAAGAAACGCTATCAGATTACTTTTGTCCAGTAACTAGTAAATAATGCATTACTTTTATTTACAGACATATCTGAGTTAATTTTGTTCAATATTTTAAAAATATTTAAACAAATATATATTACTCTAGCAAACATTTGTGTGTCTTTTTTTACTTGCTGAAGTGTGTTGAATGGCTTCTTCTGCTTCTACTGTACTTTCCCTCGCCTGAGGCGCTTCATTCATTCTGGTCTGAAAAGGCTTTTATATTCCAAAAGCTGGCTATTTTTAGATCCCAATGTAAACTGCATTTAATTCTCGATGGCATTTTCAAATGGGGCTTTGCTGTAGGACTGGTATATATATATATATATATATCTCTTTTTTTTTTTACGCTATTTACTTCATTTGATGATGTGTTATTTTCTATGTGTACCTCGTAAAGCACTTTGGGCAACTTAGTTGCATTTATATTGTGCTATATAAAGAAAGAAAGAAAGAAGAAGAAGAAAAATATAACTTTTTTATTTTAAAAACAAACAAGCACGCCCTGTCCAGATTTAAAAAGTAACGCAAAAGTAACAAAAGTAACGCATTACGTTCCATAAAAAGTAACAAAGTAACGTAATTACTTACTTTTTTAATGGAGTAACGCAATACTGTAACGCATTACTTTTAAAAGTAACTTTCCACAACACTGCCTATTGTTTTAAATGTTCATAGGCTCCTATTGTGTTTTCTTATTTTTCTTCAGTTTCCTCCATTGAAGTCTGTGATAAAAAGTATTTGTCATTTTAGGTAAAACTATTAAATAACAAATGTCTTGTCTAATGAATCACTCACACACGAAATATGATGTGACGATCACCAATACAGTATTGTCCTTTTCATCTACTTTTTTACAGTAGCTTCCCAAATCCGCTGGATTCTGATCATTTCTGCTCGCACTTATATTTCATTATCAGCTTTTCTAAAGCATGTTTAGCTAGTGTTTAGCTACATTATGCATCTTTTTCCTATTGTCTATAGGCACAAAATTACCAAATGACATCCGCTCAAGGTATGTTTTCATAGGAACTGAAGGATCTTATATGGCAGAAGAAGCAAGCACTTAGTGGAAATCAATACACTCAAAATATTGTATTCTTTCTAGATCAATTAACTGGTCACACACATGATATTTAAACGATTCTGTATATTTTTAGATGCAGTGAGTGAGAAAGCGATCTCTCGAAAGTGAATTAGGCCACACGAATCTCCACTAGTTTATTTGTGCAGAGAGTAGGCTTGCCTTATTGACACGAAGGGTCCTCGCTGACTTAAATACACATTTATGCATCGTTTCAGGCTGTCATATTAATCCGAGAATGTCATTTAAATAAATGCTCTTTGCTAAACAAGTGAATATTTCATCAATGTCATTATCATTGGATTTGTTCATCTAATCACACTGTGGTCTTTATCATAGCATCAGCATCAGGTCTGATTTCCTAATAATCAAGCGCAAGCGAAACAATGACAGCCTGTGGAGAAGCTGGTATTCATCCAGATAGTTATGTGTTTTCAGTATTTTCCTCCACAAAGCTGCGCTTCATCATTTAGAGCCAGAACGGCCTTCAGCTGGAAGTGAAAGAGTCTCCTGCCGTGAGGGAAGAAGTGCGAGATGATATACGACTCTATATAGGTGAAATTTACATGTCAGGTAGTGCTGGGTGATAAATCGATATTTATTACTGGGGGGAAAAAATCCACAATATATTGATAATAAGCTTTTGAGTTAGTTCGATATTTATCCTACACAGTCTGGCAAACAGCTGCATGTCGCTAAAAACTCTTTAAGCAAGTCACTGACTATTTTTAATGCTATTATTATTATTATTGCAAGGAATATCATACAACTAAAATAAAGCAATAAGCCCCGGGAACACATGACTGGTCACACACGATTGAAAATGCAATTTTTTAATTTGTTAAATTTTCTTTTGATTACACTGAATAAATTGTCAATTTGCACTAAATCATACAATACTTATTCCAGATAAAATAAAACTGAAAACACAGACTTAAAGGGGTCATATGACGGGATTTCATGTGTTCCTTTGTCTTTGGAGTGTTACAAGCAGTTCGTGCATATACATAAAGATCCGTAAAATCACAAAGATTAAAGTCTCAAACCCAAAGAATATTCTTTATAAAATTGTCGACTCTCCACGCCACGTTTTAAACACGCCCCCAAATGTCTACTTCACTGTGTGGGAAGATTTGCATACCGCCGCCCAAATGTTTACGCAAAGAAAAAAGGCATAACTTTTATTCTCACTGTAGTATTGTG
>JADLZN010004943.1:0-97250 GCA_018155175.1 Sinocyclocheilus anophthalmus
ACATACATTTATTGAACTTTAACGATATCTGCAATGCATTTATGTTGGTTCTTTTCTGTTTACCCTGGGGGGGGGGGGGGGGGGGGGGGTGGGGGGGGTGGGGGGTTTATCGCTGCTCTCCCTGCTCTCATCCTCTACTGCATGTGCGCAGGGAGTTCTGCCCGAAGGACATACCGCCAATCCAAACGTATGCTAATTGTCAATCATATTGACTATAGTGGTCCTTGACAGAAACTCCTTTAAATGAGCTGTTTGCACAACCATCCAGTCAAGATAGTGTAGTGTACTGTACATGCTGATGGATTCAGCATAATCAAATGCATGTGTGAAGTTCTGTCTGTTGTAGGTGGCTGGAGGGCCAGAACAGACAATAGACTAGTAACAGAGACAAATGCTTTTCTTATCAGAGCCCCTGAGCATTGATCCGTCTGGCCTCTCACGCTGTTCTCATTAAACAGGGTCGCTGGTTTCAACCTTTCTCTATGATTTTGACCTTCAGAGCTCTGATCCGACAGCTAACTACCCACCCAATTACACCGACCCCGGCTGCGGCTGACCGCGCAGTCATACACAAACACACATTTCAATTAGCAGCCTTATCCACTGCTAACCATGCCAAACTCTCAGTTCATTCCAGATACAGACACCACTAATAACAAAACTTCTTCAAAACAACTGAGAAATATTCAGGACATATTCAGAATTCCTAAGAAGAAATCAAACAAACAAAAATGAGACGGTTGTTAGCAAGAGTACTGTAGAGTTACTGTATTCAGAAGTTTAGAAAAAAATTTAGCCTTCTATTCAACAAGAATGCATTAAATTGATCAAAAATGACAGTAAAAGACATTTATACTGTTGCAAGATTCCACTTAGCACCAAATCTCCTATTAAGGATTTCTTAAGGATCGTGTGACACTGAAGACTGGTAATGATGGTGAAAATTCAGCTTTGTATTACAGGAATAAATTATATTTTAAAATGCATGTAAAATTGTAATACAATTCACAATAACAAATCACAATATTGCTGTTTTTACTGTATTGATCAAATAATTGCAGCCTTGGTGAGCAGAAGAGACTTCTTTCAAAAACATTAAGGCCTGGTTTCCAGACAGGCTTATGACTCAGCCAGGATTAGGCCATTAGTCAATTAGACATTTAAGTAGTGTTTTATAAACTGCCTTAGAAAAAATATTTCGGGTGTTCTAGGTTTCTTTCAGTTGAAACAGCTCAGACTTATATTTTAGTCTGGGACTATAGGCTTAAACCTTGTCTTTGAAACCGGGGGTACGAGTCTTACAGACCTCTAAGAGATAAAATTGCAACTCATTTATTATTTTTCTGTTCTATTCTCTCATATCATACCGGGTACTGAACTATTAGTCAAAAAAGTCTCATGATGCCACACTCCTGTGCAGATAAATTATTATTCTATTATTATAATTAATCATTAAGAGGTTATTAACAAAACTGACCTGAGACAAACCTTTGTGAAAATGCAGAAATCTCATTGGTTGCATAAATTATTATTGCAGTACTGTCTGCGACAGCAATCAACTAATGCTTAAATTTAATCTTATTGCTGTCTGGGAGAAACATGTAGAATTAAATATCCAATATCAGCCAATATCAACTGACAAATGAATAGCCAATACATGCAGATGTATGTAAAATAAACACATTAAATAAGTGAATTTAGACATCATAATATTATAATGTACAGTAATATATATTTGCAATTAAGTTTTAACTGTTTTAACAAGTTTATATGGTTTTAAAAACCTATCTTTAAAATTTAGTTGAAGGCAAAGCTGCAGTCTAAAGATAAAAAGAGTGGACATTAGCATGCACAATTAAATATGCAATATGAGCCAATATTTATACTATATTGACCAATACTGACTATTAAAAAACAAATACAGTGCATTTAGGTATCACAACATTCTAATGTACACTTAACAACGTTATTAAATTATTGTTGTTAAATGTTTTACTTACCTGGAAAAAGGCTTGGTTGAAAAGTCTGTAAATAACTTTCGCCTTGGGTTTATCTAATCCTTCTTATTAATTTGGTAAACAAATTAAATTCATATTTATTTTAGGCAGTTTGTCATATCTTTTGCGCTATTTGTTTGACTTCAATTTAATACATGTTTATTTTATTTATTATCTCTATCTTTGATCATTCTTGTTTGTCATGCCGCTCATGTGAGGCACTTTGTATGCCGTTGTTTGCTGGAAAGGTGCTGAATAAACAAAGTGTGAGTTAAATTAGATTTCAGAGGTGTGTAGGTGTTTGAGGACAACAGATGTCGAAGAGAAACGTAAACTCACTCGTTCATTCACAGCGCTCTCTCTCCTCACACACACACCACACACCACACACACACACACAAACACCACACACCCACACACACACACACACCACACACACACACGTGCTCCTCTTTTGTTCCACATCTCCACAAACCATTGAAGCAGGTAAACAGAGATAGAAAGTTTTTGCTTCAGCTCAATCTCTCTCTCTGTCTCGGTGTCCATCAGCTGTGTGTTTTAAAGTCACTACATTTGGAGCATCAGAAGAATATAGAGTCCTCAGTGGACTGAAGTGTAATAATACAAAACCTGCCAATAGCATCACATGGATCTTGGGAAGATAAGACCATCATCCCCTCAGCCAAACCAACCAACAGCAGCTCACACAGCACAGTTGACAAGATTAGACATACGTGAATGTTACAACTGAGCCAAACAAAGTGGCTTTAAATGCAAAACGTGTCCAATATAAGTGATCGGAATAAGCAACGTAATTATCAGGTATTTCACACTCATTCATGACAGTCAAAACTGTGTCATTCATTGATATTGTATGATAATCCGACCATAAAAAATTAACAACAACAATAACGCACGTTCCTTCGTGTCGCAAGTCTTTCGTGAAGTACATATTGTAGAACATAATACAGAACTTTGCACAGTCAGAACTAATCAAATCCAGCAGCTTTCAAGGATATACCAGACTGGACAGTTATAGTCCCATATTCAGTTTCAATTTTGATGAAATTAATGAACTGTGCTCTGATTTCAATTACAATGATATTAGAGCCTTCGTGTCATCTCCCTCCACAGGTGTAATTCATGTTTTGAGAGTTAGTCACTCTCCCATTCTTAACTGTGTGACTTAATTTACTACTCTGGTAGTGTGGTCACTTGAATATACACTGTACAGTCACAATCGGGGGGGGGGGGGGGGGGGGGGGGGGTAGGGGGGGGGGGGGGGGGGGGGCTGATCCCTTTCGGCTACAAACCCGTCCTCATGAATCATCATGTCTTGCTGCTGATCCCTATTGATTGGCTAAAAGTGCGGCAGGCTACGTCAACATCAGCATCAGCCGACTCTGCAGAGGGTGTGTGTGTGTGTTTAGTAACATCATGGTGACTGACTGGATGCAGTACATGCACACTTGGGTTTTGTTTTTTAACCAATTAGCCTATACAGTTTAGATGTTTGAAAATCGCCGAACTGACCCCAAACCAGCCCAAATTTTGTCCACCCGCCCAATCTGGCAACACTGATACGCAAGCTAATGCAAAGAGGTTTTGGATTTCGCTGCGTTCCAAAGTTCAAGTTTGATGAACTCGAATAGAAGATAGATATGCCATATTGTGACCTTGTAGCAGAATTAAAAGAACATACTGTAAATGGAAAACTGCAGTGTTGCAGGAAAGTGGAGTAGACTGTATGTTTTTACATTTTGGATTTATTATTATTAGTTAAATTTGTGTTTTTAAAAAGATGCTGCAGAGTGTGACGTCATATCACGACTGTTGCAGCATCTGAAGAAATTCTGCATGCTTATAGTCTAGTGTGACCACGGCTTGTGTCTGCGTCTGGTGTGGTGTGAATTGACATTTATACCTCTATAATCGTATTATATGTTCACAAATGACTCATTTAATGTCTATTTTGTTCCCTAAACAATGGTATGAAGTGCATTCTCACAACCTTTTCTGCTCTATTCAACATGCTATGTGTGGTAAAAATAAGCTCAGAGTAGAAATTCCACTTGCACTTGTACTTCTGCTACACAAAGCTGCTCTTCTTACATATGCAGTGTGACTATTGTAACCTGTTAATGTTAGAGCCGATATAAATACACAGCTTACATGTGCAGTGTGTAACCTGCTCAGTTGTCATTAAAAACGTATGGTGTTTAAAACAGACTTAAGGAAATTCTAATTGTATGTTTCTTTTCCTTTTATTTTGGGGTGAAATATGACCTGGACATGCTCTTGGGCAGGTTTTGTGTATGATAGATAAATCTTATAGACCACATCTCTTCCCAGTCCTTTAGAATCTGATATGAACACATACTTACCATATGAATCCACAAATACATACAGGGATCAAATGTCACCAATGCAGACGAGTTTCTGAAAAGAGAGACGGAGAGACAGAATCGTCCCATGTGAGATGGTGTGTGGTGTGGCTGACTATGAAAAAAAGGAACAAAACAGAAAAGAGAGAAAAGAAAGGTCAAAGATATAGAGAGTGCTGGAGGAAAGGATGACAAGACTAATGGACAGACAACGCCACGTTCTGTTTGCCCTTAAAAGAGACCCAACACAGATATAAATCTTTCACACCAGTCAGTAAAACTCATTTTACATAGGCAAAAAAGATGTCTCACATTGACAGATGTATTTGAAATGAAAAGCGAAATGGTTTTCGCACAATACATATCAAAACGTTTTTTTAAGAAAAATTGCGTGGAAAAACATTATGTCCAGCTATAGACAGGCTCTAAAAGCTGCCAGGGCCGAGCATATCCACAAACTCATAGAAAATAACCAAAACAATCCTAGGTTTTTATTTAGCACAGTGGCTAGATTAACAAATAACCAGACGCCACTCGATCTAAATATTCCCTCACAGTTTATTAGTAATGACTTTATGAATTTCTTCAATGATAAAATAGATAACATCAGAATTACAATAACAAATGTAGATTTTACAGCGTATAATACTTTAGCTTCATTAATCGCACAAAAAGATAAACTGCAGTGCTTTACAGCTATAGGACAGGAAGAACTAAATAAACTTATCACTGCATCTAAACCAACAACCTGCCTGTTATATCCTGTACCCACTAAATTACTGAAAGAGTTGTTACCTGTAGCAGAAGAACCGCTTCTCAATATTATTAACTCGTCGTTGTCTTTAGGTCACGTCCCAAAACCATTCAAGCTGGCGGTTATTAAGCCTCTTATTAAGAAAGTACAACTATATCCTAGTGAACTGGCAAATTACAGACCCATCTCCAATCTTCCTTTTATGTCTAAAATTTTAGAAACAGTTGTGTCTGCTCAATTGTGCTCCTTCCTGCAAAAAAATTATCTCTATATGAATAATTTCAGTCAGGTTTCAGGCCCCATTATAGCACAGAAACTGCACTTGTTAAAGTTACAAATTACTTGCTTCTTGCGTCAGTCCAAGGCTGTATCTCATTGCTAGTTTCTTAGTGCTGCGTTCGACACTATAGGTCATGGCATACTCATAGATCGATTACAAACCTATACAGGTATCCAAGGGCAGGCTTAAGATGGTTTAGATCCTACCTGTCTGATCGCTACCACTTTGTTCATTTATAATTTCATCTCAATTATCACCAGTAAAATATTTTTAGTGCCACAAGGATCTGTCCTAGGTCCTCTGCTATGTTCGATATACATGTTGCCACTTGGTAATATTATTAGAAAATATGGGATTAGTTTCCATTTTTATGCTGATGATACTCGACTATATATCTCAACAAGACCATATGAAACTTCTAAATTATCTAAGATAACAGAATGTGTTAAAAATGTAAAACATTGGATGACCAATAATTTTCTCCTATTAAATACGGATAAGACAGAGATATACTTATTGGACCAAAAGACAGTACACAGAATCTCTTGGATTGCAATTTGCAACTAGTCGGATGTACTGTTACTTCCTCTACAGGCAAAAATCTGGGTGTTATATTAGATAGCACATTTTGAAAATCATATTTCCCATGTTAAAAAAAACAGCATTCTTCCATCTTAGAAACATTGCCAATTTACTAAACATGATACCTGTTTCTGATGCAGAAAAACTATTTCATGCATTCATGACCTCTAGACTGGACTATTGAAATGCACTGCTAGGTGGTTGTCCTGCATCTTCATTAAACAAGCTACAGATAGTCCAAAATGCCGCGGCTAGAGTCCTTACCAGGTCAAGAAAAATATGATCATATACCCCAAGTTTACAGTCTCTGCACTGGCTACCTGTTAAGTTCCGTATCAGTTACAAAATATTATTACTTGCCTATAAGGCCCTTAATGGGTTAGCTCCTGCGTACCTAACTAGTCTTCTACCACGCTACAATCCATCACGCTCCCTAAGGTCGCAAAATTCTGGACTTTTGGTAGTACCTAGGATAGCAAAGTCCACTAAAGGAGGTATAACTTTTTCGCATTTGGCTCTTAAACTCTGGAATAGCCTTCCTGATAAGTTTCGGGGTTCAGACACACTCTCTCTGTTAAATCTAGATTAAAGACACATCTCTTGGCCAAGCATTCAAATAATGCATCCCATAATCTTTTACTGCAGTCATAATCTTTTACTGCAGTTATATCTAATCAAATGCACATTATTATTCGTTAGTTTGGGTTAAACAAATCATTTTTGCTTGGTTGGAACAGCAGCTACGCTAATTATGTTTGTATTTGTTTCTCTGTTTTTGCAGGATTTACACAAGCTTCAGTCTGGATCCAGAACACCTGAGAAGAGATGATGCAACCCCTCAGAGGACCTCAGATGATGCCAACCCTGAAACACATACAGAACTACCACATTTTGCTATAGTTTGATTGCATCATATAATATGTGCTGTTAATATGGTTCATCGTCTGTTTTATTACGTCTTAAATTGATTTTTTCCGTACTGCTGGTTCGTCTGGCCAGAGGAGAACTGGCCGCTCGACTGAGCCTGGTTTCTCCCAAGCTTTTTTTCTCCATTTCTGTGACCGATGGAGTTTTGGTTCCTTGCCACTGTCGCCTTTGGCTTGCTTAGTTGGGGACACTTCATTTCCAGCGTTATCGTTGACATGATTGCAAAGATATTATTTAAACTGAGCTGGATGTTGACATCACTGAATTCAATGATGAACTGTCTTTAACTGAAAAATTAGTGTTTACTATTGTTATTTTGCATTATTGACACACTATTTTCCTAATTAATGTTGTTCAGTTGCTTTGTCACAATCTGTAGTGTTAAAAGCATTATGTAAATAAAGGTGACTTGACTTGACCTTTAACTTGCTGCAATGGCGGTTAAATGAGTATGTCATTAAGAAGGAAAACTGTCTTTTACTCACCTTCATGTTTTTCCAAACCTGTATGACTGACTTTCTCCTATGGAATACAAATGTGGTGTGTAATTTCCTTGATGTTAAGATAGAGTTTAATAGTGAGTTTAAGGTGGGACTGTATGTTTTTTCTGTTAGTGGCAGACCAGGGGAATTGCTTGAAAACACTAATTATCTTTCGTTCCTTTTGGTGACACTAATGGTGTGGAAATTAGACATTTTAAGCTGTTACGCACTGAAAATCTTGCATTCTGCTGCAGCTCTCATACAATCTTGACGTCAAATCTGGAGCAACACATTTTGACCTGCCATGTTTGAATATACACTAAAGGGCCGTTCACAGGTGTTTAAAAACAGCTAGATTGAGTGCAAAGGAATTTAAAATAATGTAGTGATCTAGTATTTTTATTTTATTTTACACAACATCTTAACCATAGTGCTCATACCAAAAGAAAAAAAAATGCTATGCAATGGCTAAATTGTCCATGCATTGCAAAATAATAAATATCTTCCTCTGTATTTTTGTTATCCAATACAAATAACTAAACATTAAAACATTAAATTAAAACTTCAAATGTAAAATGTCTTAAAAAATTAACACAAGTTTATGCCTAAAACATGAATATGGGGTATGAAAACTTGTTTTCCCTTAAAATGAAGTTGATTTTTTGTTTTTCCCAATTTTATCCACTTATGTGTAATGTCATTTTACTTCTTGAGTAATATGATCTAAGAATCTTTAGACATTTGCACTGGAAACCAGCAACATGCTGGCAGAAGAACACACTTTCATTTGTCATGGAGCTTGACTTTGAAGTGTTGCTAATACAACTCATTGTGCTCTCTAAGACATTTAGATTAAGCGAACATAATGACGTATTGTGTTCCTTTCAGTTTGTTCTTTAAATTTTCTTTACTTGGTCTTAAAAAGCTCTTAAATTTACAGTACATTCATCAAACGTGCGGAAACCCTGTACTAGTACTACTACACACTGCTGTCTAAAATTCACCACATTTCCTACGTCAGCTATTATGTTCATTCAGACCTGTTGCCAAAACCTTTCGAGTGAGTATTGATGTGTATGTGATAAAAAAGTATGTCCAGTGAATCTCAGAGTTCTGGATGGATGTGAATTTTCAGTGACAGCTTCCAACCCCAGTATTTATCCCCGTAGGCCATCCTTTACACGCACGTATGAAGGTTTAATAAATGTACCGCAGCCGTACAGTAATCACTGACACACAGCTCAGACAGACTACACATTAATGATTCCTTCAGGGCGTGAAATATCAGATTTACCTGTCACATATCAAATCGATAAGCCAATGAGATACCAGATACTGCTGCTGCTCGAAATATCTTATGAGTCATATCTGGAAAACTTTACACACAGTCAGACTTATGATTGGCCAGAAGATCCTGCATGAATCATCTTTTGGACGTGTCTCACGGCGCCAGCTGTAAAATCCAGTGCTAAAAGTCATCTACATGTCTTCTCTTATATATATCCTTTCCTTTACCCCGTTACTTTTTTGCTTGCTACTGTTCTCTCTTACTTTTTCTCTTTTGTCTCATTCAGACACATGACCTCTGGATCCCTCCAGCCTTGAACTGTTAAAGACACTCAGATGCCTAGAATAGACACCCTGCCTCTCATTCAGAGCTATTCTTGCTGTGCCAAAGCAGAGACAATCCTGACAGCTTTGGAGGAGAGAAACAGAGAGAGAGAGAGAGAATGGCAGCCTTGTGTTTGAAGGTGGAGGCTTGCCCTACCAATTAAACTTTTCTCAAGACCGTCAGTGCTGCGTCGGAAATAGTGAAAACCAAAAAAGGATTTCACGTGCCGTTATTCTCATGATTGCATCTGTGAAGTGGATTCCCAGAGGAACATTTTTACAGCTCAGAGGTTGCTTTTTCAGGACTCAGGAGTTCTCTCAGTTATGTTTCATTTAAGTATTGATTGAGGGTCCCATGAGGCCTCTAATCAAATAGCTTATAGGATATCAAAAAGTAAAAAGGTTGTATGTTTGAGCCTAAGACAAATTTCCCTCAGGGACAATAAAGTATACCTTAACCTTAACCTTAAAAATTATATGCATTATGTTAAAAGTTGACTTCATTCAGTTTCACTTAATAATACAGTTTTAATATGACGCATGAAATCGTTTTGGGGTTTACAGATCCTGGATCTCGCATACTGGACCAGGCACAGTGTTGCATAATGAATTGCAGTTTTCCCTGAAAGTACAGACAAGCGGCAGATCAATTGTTAATTGAGTCGATGGTTTAGTCTAAACTGGACGTTCATTCAGCACAGCATTTCGTCACAATGTCTTATTGGGATGATCTGGGTCATAAACCTAGGTTAAACTCATAAATAGAGTTTTGATTTACTAAAGAACAGCTCAGTTTACGTAGCGTAACCCTCGTTCGGCCTGATTGAGAACAACAGAGACTTTATGTCATTATCGACATGGAGATTCCTTGGGAGCCCCAATCATCTCTGACCTTAAGAGAAAACGCCAATGAAATTTGGCTAGTGGATTTTGCATACCTGAGCCCCTCCCGGTGCATACGGGTATAAATAAGCCACAGGTGCATCCACTCTTCAGGGTTTACGCTGGGGAGCCGAGAACTTGTCCCTGGCCGCCAGCAATGGTTCGAGGTTGTGGCAAGGGGACATAACATCTCCATTCCCTCCATCAGGGAACGAGGGTTATGTACGTAACCGAGACGTTTCCTATCTGTCGGTCACAACGAGTTATGTCGTGATCGACATTATGGGGCCCTGGAAAGTGCCACAACCTGAGACCTGTCACAACCCCATTGCGTAGCCAATGTTGGCAAGTGGCCGCATGTCAGACAAACGCTACGCAAAGGTCGTAACCTTCCCACCGCCCCAGCGCGAATTCGCTAACCTTGGTACCCGCAGGGACCACAGGGGAATACATCGCTGCTGGAGATAGCCAAGCCGTTGTTCCTTTTCCCACAGAAATTTCTTAACAGAAGGGATTTCGACCTTCAATGAAAGATTTGCTTCAAGTCTTTCCTATTTGTTGTTTACAGCTTAGGCAGAACGATGGGGAAGCGAGCCTTCTGGAGAAGGGCGCTACGGAGACCACACCCTACCTGTAGGGAGGTAACATGTGGAGATTCTCATATGGACTGACCCAGGCCTGGGGCAGTACTACATATGGAATGGGTCTCTGAGGCAGGTCCTACCTGAGAGTAGGGATGGAACGACT
Source organism: Sinocyclocheilus anophthalmus (assembly GCA_018155175.1). Classification (NCBI taxonomy): domain Eukaryota; kingdom Metazoa; phylum Chordata; class Actinopteri; order Cypriniformes; family Cyprinidae; genus Sinocyclocheilus; species Sinocyclocheilus anophthalmus. Next base: position 10,647 of record JADLZN010004943.1, read on the forward strand.
GCCAGCAGAGAGTGACAGAATGATCTGTCCAGGGAAGACACGGGTTTACCGAGAGGGAAACCTTACCGTGGAAGAATACACATATGGGATTGCCCGCAGGGAATCAAGCCATATGAACACCTAGCCCAGGACAGGGGCTGACCGGAGACCCGTGCAAGCTAACACCGATACTGGGCCTGGTGTTAGACTGCTCAGCCCAGTCTGACTGCCGGGGTGCTGGAGGATACTCCGCCAGGTTTCACCATCCGGGGAACTTACTGGAGGAGGAGAAAGGTGCTCACATCCCCGGGTGAGGGGGAATGGCGCAGCAAGCATGACACTGGCCAGCTCTTCCCGACAATTACCTGTTACCCAACACATGGGAAGAAACTGGCTCAACGCGGAGACTGTAAAATCTCATGAAGGTGTTCGGTGTCGCCCAGCCCGCATCTCTACAGATGTCTGCCAGAGAGGCGCCGTGCGCCAGCGCATAGGAGGAGGCAACACTCCGTGTGGAGCGAGCCCTCACCCCCAGGGGGTGAAAAATGTCTGGTTTTGATTCACTTCAGAGAACTGGCTCATAAGAGTTATTTGTTTGTGAAACAGTCTGCTCTGCGCTGTATCTTTTTGATTTACTAAAAAGAATCGGCTTATAGGAGTCATTTGTTCATGAACTGGACTACACTGGTCGTGCTGTATCTTTTTGATTCAACTAAAACGAATGGTTCATATGAGTGATTTGTTAATGAATTGGACAAAATTTGTTTTTGCATGCAATGTTCAATGATTTAATATAAAGATTTTTTGCCATTATTTTGCATTGTTTCATCACATTAATTTCAGACTGCAAGCTCACAACTTAGAGTGAATTATAATTTATTTTGCCATGGTACTATAGATTTAAGCAGTGCACAATGCGTATTTGCAACGGTTACCTTTGACGTACCTTTAAAGTTCATGTTCAAATCTTGAAGAAATTGAGACATTGAGCAGTTTGAAACATTGCTGAGATCTGCTGAACTCTAAATGGGGCCTTTTTCTGAGGAGAAAAATCTGAGAAGCGAGAGACCAAAGTAAGTTGCTTTCTATTAAATAGGAATGAGATATTAAAGGGATCTCATTTGTTATTGTTCTTTCCTACAGTTTCTCTCTCTTCTGGTTATGAAGTAGGTCTGGACTATTAGTTAACAAATCCCATGTTGCCACACTCCTGTGAGGATAAATTATCTAAAACTGAAGTCATTAAGAGGTGATGAGCAGACCTGACCCAGGACAAACGTTTGGGAAAACGCTGACATCTCACTGGCTGCATTCATTATATCTCAGTTCTATCTGCGACAGCAATCAACGAATGATAAATGAACCTCAATGTTTATTTTCTCCAAAATGCAGAGAAGAATAGGTAGCTCTAGAGAATGTGAGTCTCTAAATCCCTTTTCCCTCTATCTCTCTCTCGCTCTATTTCTCGGCCGCTTCCATAATTACTTCTGAGCTGCTGTGAACTTGGCCATGGAGACACATAACTCTCCCTTCAAATGTCAGCAGCTCATTGCAGCTGCTCTAATTGGGCTGGTGTAAATGCGAGGTGGCTTTTTCTCCCCCTTCATCGATTTCTTCTCCTTTCCTCACCTTTGTCATTTCACACTGTCTGTGTGTGACAACTAGTGCCAATCCCTCAAGTGTCTGTTAAAGCTGTTGAGCTCCTCAGGCCTGCGACTGATGTGGAATCAGCTGTGTGCTGCTGTCAGCATTGGTCTGATGAACGCTGATCAGAAAGGTTTTTTTTTAATACTCGCCAATGGCAGTTCTCTTAGGATTATTGAATTGGAACGGAATGCTTTCATACCAATTGCAAAAACTATTGGAGTTAATGCACATGAACGGAGACTTAAGGTGGTAATGTGGTCATGATGTGAAATACTTGTATTGTTATTATCATTGTTCAGCTCAGTAGTTGATCTTTTGTCTTTCACCCTGCTACTTTTTAAATAGATATTGAAAAAAAGTTTCTAAACGTTTATCAATAACTTGATAAAGTATAGCATGGACCTGCCATTTTCCATAAATTCTGCTTTGAGACAATATCCTGATTATTTTGATGATTTCTTTCAAAAGAAACAGTCATATAAAAGATGAACCTTTCATTTTGACATTTTCTTCTCACATCCTCACACCATGATCCAAAGCAGCTTCTTCACCCTGGTGAACCTACTTAAACTTCCTCTAATGACCACCAGAGAGCAGACTAACACAGCTCACAGCCGCCACTGACACACTGGCATAATAGTTTACGTTGGCTTAAGTGAAAGAGGGAGCAACAACACAACAAAAAGAGAAAAAAAATGACCTGGATGTCATTTGTTTTAGTCATGGGCACAGTCTGTCTGATAAAGTCCCTGATATCACAGGAGAGCCCAGCAGATTAGAGAGCTTTTGAGAAGAGCCAGAAATAATTTACAGAGATTTCCGGCTCTGAACTGAAAGCATTTTGTGCACTCTCAAGGTTCAGTGGTTTATCGCTATTGTATTTATGTTTATAAAATGTTCATAAAGAACACTTTAGACTTATTCTCTGATGTCCAAAGCAAAATGTTCTGTAATTCAATATAATAAGGTTACCATCTCGGTCTGAATAATGCCTTCAGTATGGTGTGTGTGTGTTGAGTGGTGTGTTCTGTAACTAGAGCACATCACAGGTAATTCATAACTCTGACATATCATACATCATAATTGTACAGCCAGGTTTGCTCGTTTGCATTTCTCTGATATGACTGATCTTCTATTTGAATGTGACTCGTGATTTGTATCCCATAATTTATTCTGTTTGATGTTGGTATTCGTGTCGGGGTTTCTGTGAGCTTATAGAGCTTGTATCTGATCAAGGCTCTGTATGTCCACATTATAAACACACGCAATCATTGCAGTCTTGGGGCTAGATAAGATAATGACAGTGGGATAGTGATCTGTTTAAAAGGTTGACATCTTTTATACCCTCCGTGTTTTTTCCCCCTTTTCCCGGAAAAGAAGCTTGCAGTACTCAGATATTGAAAAACTAGTGTTTGGGAGCATTTGTAGGCAGCATTTTAAGTGCTTCCAAAAAGTTTGCATAATTATGCTACTTGCTAACCTTTTTTGGCTAAATAAGACAGCATTAAAAAAACATTTCTTAACCAAAATTTGTTAAACCTCCAAAAATGTACCTATACATACAGTACAATTCACTGGCATTTTTTCCAGCTGAATGCATGCATGTTCAGTCAAACTCCAACAACTTTTATGCCTTTTCACACAAATTATGATTTACAGAAGCACTTATTTTTTCTAAAGACTTATTTTGTGGTTTCCTTTCACAATACTATGTTATCACCCCAAAACACTTTTACCATAGTGCAGGATTTGTAAACTAACACATTTTGACACTTGCATCATATAACCAGCTAGATACGTATGGCTTTTCTGACGTAGTAAACTTGCTCGGTAGCTCACCTGGTACAGTGTTGCATGAAACATGAAACATTGCATGAAAGCTCAAAGACTGTAAAAGGAAGCTGACAATTGCATGGTTGCTTCAGCAAACAGTTAAAATGTCCCATTGATTAGATTTAAGGTAAGTTTAGTATTAGTTGTTGTACATTAGTTCGTTAACCGGTTGCTCCAATATGGATACTTCATTTCCGAACTGCAAACAACAACCAACTTTAAAATGTTGACAGATTCACGTTCACCTTTTTGACATAAACATGCAGCACCACTCACTGAACAGTTCACTTGGAAATTTGAAAAAAGCAACATAATATCCTTTTGCATAAAGTTACCACAGGGCACCCTTCCAGTGAGCCTGGGTTGCATGTATTCTTTGCAAAGAAGGCAGTCCCATGATGCATTCCAGCACACTTTATTTGAAAAATCCATCCAATATTGCACAAGAAATGAAAGGAGTGGCATTTAAATAAATGCCAATATTTGTGAGTACTATGTAGTACAGTAGCAACTTGCTAATATGAAAACTGTTGTTAACAGTTGCTGATGTGCTTTGTGAGGGTCGCTATTTGTGTGAGTTGCTTCCTATGTAGGCAGTAGACAGCAGGGCAGCTCACTAGGATTTGGAAGAGAGCCAGTAACTCTGTTGCAAACCCTAGTGAGTTGCCTAATAGTCTACATAGGGAGGAATCTTACATGGTAGTACACTAACTAAAAGCTTCACAATCTATTGAAACTCTTGGTCTGCTGTTAGAAAGTGCTGCAAAGATAATGTAATACTCTAATTGGCACAAACAAACAGAGCAGACACACACATACTTTTATTATGTATTTTTATCAATATTTTTTTGATATTGAACACATATAATTGGCATATCTCTTCAGCTATCTTGCTTTTTTCTTTCTTTCACAGAGAGCTTGTTGCATTCTAGGATTGCCTTATTTGCCAATAAGCAATTTGCTACCTTAGATTTTGGCCAAACGTGAACTAACTTTAGGGACAACCTTTAGAGCTTGGCTATGACGCCTCAAAATGCTGTCTAGCTAGGCAGCACACCAGGATTTGGAACAGTGCTGTTCCAAAAGGAAAATGTGTTTTTTTGGCTTTGTCTCTTCCATTTTCTTTTCCATGTAATTTAAATGAACATTTTGACATCCTTGTAGTGTAAAACTCAACAGCAGGAGTTTTTCATCTTTGTGAAAACCAAAACGTGTCTGCGTCATTTTTTGACAGAGACACAGCGAGTGGTCTGTTTTCATGGCAACAGTCAAGACTCACGTGGGCCAGGATGAAAAACTCAAAGTTATTCCACTGTGAGTATTCATTTACATGCTTAATACGAATGTGTGTTTATGGACGTGAGTTCTGAAGAACAGGTTTTATACCCTTTCAGGCACAAAGGCAGACTTTCTGTCAGATATATTTATTTATTTTTGCCATGAAACAGTGACAAACCATCAAACTAACATGTATGGATTTGGATTCCTAAGGCTTGGGGTCAAAGATAATTTATAAGGATTTTTCCCCCCTAGTTACCACTACGTATCTGACTGAATTGTGCAAAAATACACTTTGTAAGTCTATTATTTTATTCAGTGTGTGCAAAAGTCAACCCATTTTAGCTGGAGAGAAACTTTAGAAATACAGTCATCTGTGTGCAACTTTTTTCCTTGCCATATAAAACAAAAAATATTCACAAAATTGAAATATTCCTACTTCATTGCAAAATGTGAGGTGCAAAAAGTACTTGGTTTCTGCAGCTGAAGGGGTAAAAACTTTTCTTTTTCTTTTTTCGACTATACATATTCAAATAGTGAACCTTTCAGTCAGTTACTGATGTAAATTGAACCTATTAGGCCACTTCCAGGACAAAGTTTCTTTAGCTGTCTGGTCAGAACGTTCTAGGCTATATCTTCGATTTTTCCAAATGTTTCTGTTTACAATTTATTAAAAGTGCTTACAGGGCAGAGTGATGTCGTTGTTGTGAAGATGGGCCTCATTTTCTCCTTTATTGCTCATACACACTGGCTTTATTTGTCCTATTACTGCAATCCCCGTGAGTGCATTTAACAAAAATGGCCCAAACTCAACAAATTAAGAACAAACTGTTGCAATTTACTTTCTACTTCTGCCTGAAAGGATGGGACTTTCTCGGAATCAAGTTGCCAGAGTCAGGAAAAAACTGATTGTTTTTTTCTTTGTGAGATATATTACTATATACTTTTTCTTATTGCAGATCAGCTTGTAATTTTGTTATATTTTATCTCTATTCTCAACAGGGATACACATATCAGTGTTATGTCAGTCACAGATTCAAGTTATGATATATTAGCGCATATGAAAGCAGATTGTAAGAATCATATCCTTCTGGTTTAACTGACTTAATGCAAGTACTGGAATTTGCTAATTACATACACCTTTTAATAGAATTTAATGCTTTTTTATTTGTCTTTTTTTAATTGCCTTGCTTGCAAACAACTCAAAGCTTAAACAGAACCGGGCAGAATGGCCCATAATGTAATCAAGCGTATCGTTAGTTCTGGTAGGTCACGTTAGTCAAGCTCGCATCATCTGACTCTCAGCTGATCCCCATCAACCTATGGAATTACGACACCTATCTAAGATCATAGATAAGGTCCTGCAGTATACAGCACTTTCACATTGCCTCATAGCTAATTACCTCCGCCATCCCCACTCCTCCCCTCTGGCATCTTCAGCGATCCTCTTCCAGTGGTGTTGTTCAGGGAAAGGCATGTATTCCTGGACCATGCCAGACCATATTGCCTCACACATATCTTTTACAATTCCTGCCACTGTGCAGTAACCCACCCTGTAGCTGAAAGCTATTGATCGGAATGAGTCTCCTGTTGATAGATACCTGAAATAATACAGAACAAGGTCATTGGTTCTAAATGAGTTTCATATAGAACTTATACATAACGGCTTAAAGCCGTGACAAATGATTGGAGGACAGTCAGGTTTGTTTGGTTTCAACAAAAATATTTATTAACATAAATAGAAAAATAAATTATACAAGAAATCAAAATATTTATTAACATAAATAGATAAATAAATTAAACAAGAAATCAAAACACTAACACAATTTCTGTCAGACACATGATTAATCAAAGCATCAGACAGAACCAAGTTTAAATTAATAACAAAACCAAAATAGACAAACAAAACCCAAAAGCAAGAACAAAGCAACCGGGAACAAGCCACCACACCATGCCAACAAAGCCCAAACTTTATAGAGGGAAGAACAGGCGGACATCGTTCGCTTGATGAGGGCCACCACCCAACCCACTGGAGAACAGGAGACCCTTCACTATATATGATCCGCGGATGGCGTTTTAATCCGCGGGTCGGGTGGGTCAGGTAATAAAAAAAGCATTCTGATTATTTGCGGGTGGATAAAAAAAATCAAATGATGCAAATATTAACTACATTTTCTAAAATATGAACATGTTTTAAATAGGCTACAGAAATTGAATAAACTGTAAATTAACATTAAAAGTTATTCAAAACATTTAGTCAAGAGCATACGGGATTTTTTCCTCTTCGTGTGTTTGTTTGATTAACATTATAAGACGGCACAGCTTTAATAGGCCTGCTGTACCAAGACTATTTCACTGATCCAATACGATCGCAGGCGTTTTTATTCGGGGCAACGTTTTACATTAACTTAAGACCAACCGACTGTACTTTCTCAATTTGTACACGCAGTACGCGCTTTTGGATGTTGACTGTGATCGCACGCGGCCTCTGGAGAGCGCGACTCGCGAAGGCTTCCAAATCTACGGTTTTTGTGACGATGCAGTCATGACCGATCAGGCTATTGCACAATTGTCAACTGTCCTGACACGCGAGCCTAAGTCTTCTATCGCAGAGTGCAGCAGCTCTAGACGCGTCGACATAAAGTGAAAGTCAAAGAGAGAAGACGCGGTACAGCTGAATCACATACGCTGTTTTCATCAGGGGGGGGGGAAAAGCATGTTTTGTTGGATTGATTTACTCATCTACCTACACAGTTATATTTGATAAAGGTTTTTGCAGTAAGTTCCCTCATTTTAAAGTCTAAAGCTGCGGGAATGAGTAATGCGATGTATGCGCAATCCCGCAACGAAATTCAGGATCTTATTAAACATAATTCTATTATACAGAGACTTTGTGAAATAGATTTTCATGACTTTTCAAAACTTTTTGAGTTTATTTATTTTTACATAAACCTGGAAATTGCTGTTCAATGACTTTTCCAGGTTTTTCATGATCGTACGAACCCTAATGTGATGATCGGTCAGGTGCGGTTATCTAAATCAGACAAAAATACAAGTGCGGGCGGTTGGCGGGTGGATAATTTATTTGAATCTGTGGATTCGGGTGACGTTTTAGCTCATCCGCGCATCACTAATTAGGTATTATACAGGTGTGATGCGCCGGATGACTTATAATATAGATAATATATATATATTTTTTAAAAATCAATATATATATATATAGATATATATAGATATATCTCCATGCTTTAATTATATAACAGTCATTCTGTGTTAAATGTGTAACCCTGGGTAAACTTGGGTTAATTAAGCCTTTACATTATTTCTAGTGTGATTAATCCCTGTGTATTTTGATTGTAAACATTCACTTTTAAGTTCGTTACTGTGTTTATTTTAAAGAGTGGTCACCTATATTTATAACCTTCAGTAGCAAATATGGGTAATCAAATCTTTGTTTGGGGGGGGGGGGGATTGGTTTGTAAATGTAATAGATTCTGTATTCTTATTGGTGATTATATCCTTTTTAAGGGGAGAACCAGTGCATGACATGAGGAGAAAGAGAGAGAGAAATGCGCGTTCATTGAGCGCGCGATTGTTACCTTGTCTAAAGTGTGCTATTTTTTGTTTTATATAAAGTAAGTGTTTTTGGCAAGAATTCATCTGGCAGTGTTTTGACAGCTTTTCTGGTGTAGTTTGCGGTCTAAAATTTGAGTATTTTAAGCGAGTTTTATAGACTAAGTCTCTCGCATGCGGCATTGTTTACATTCGGACTGGAAGCCAGTTGTTACAAGTGTCTCTGTACGGATCGTCAAGAGAGACTGTGAGCGTGCTGAGGACATCACTGGACGACGGACTATAAGAGCACTTATCTGCATTTATTACAAGTTTCTCCAGCATTGATAGAGAAGTGTCGCAACCCAGAGAGTGCTCTGATTCCCCAAGAGAATTCAGAGTTTCTCTGGCGTCGCTGGATACCCATACTTACCTGGTGTATTTACCTGGATTCACAGTACTTACCTGTAGGCTTAGCTTGTAAATATTAGTAATACCAGAGGTGTGTAATAGTTTATAATACTAGTCGAGGGACATATCACCAGAACCCGGTACTTCACCCTAACATAACTTGACAGCCGTAACTCGAGAGGGCAGGGGGCACTACATATATGCATGTATATTATATATACACATACAGACATGGCCAAAAGTTTGCAGTCATGGCAGTGACATACATTTTGTGTTTTGCTAAGTTTGCTGCTTCAGTATTTGTAGACTATTTTCTCACATGTTTCTATGGTATACTGAAAAACAATGATAAGCATATCATAAGTTTTAAAGGCTTTTATTGGCAAAAAAATATAATGAGTCAATATTTACAGTGTTGACCCTTGTTCTTCATAACCTCTGCAGTTCGCTCTGGCATGCTGGATATTAGCTTCTGGACCAAATCCTGACTGATGGTGATCCATTCTTGCCTTATTAGTTCTCAGAGTTGATCACAACTTGTGGGCTTCTGCTTGTCCACTAATCTTTTGAGGACTGACCACAGGTTCTCTATGGGATTGAGATCATGCGAAGTTGCCAGGCCACGTATCCAAAATTTAAATGTAATGATCTTTGAGCCACTTCTTTATTTCTCTTGCTTTGTGACATGGTGCTCCATCATGCTGGAAAATGCAAGGATCATGACCAAATTGCTCATGGATCGTTGGAAGAAGTCCTCTTGCTGGACGTTTTGATACCATTCTTTATTCATGGCAGTGTTTTTGGGCAGAATTATGAGAGAGCCCACTCCCTTGGTTGAAAAGCAACCCCACACATGGTCTCAGGATGCTTCACTGCAAAAAAACAACAGCTTAAGCAACAGGACTTTGTAAAACACAAAAAGTATGGCCACTGCCAAAACTTTTTTGCCCGGATGTTATCCATTAAAATAATTTCTTTTTTTGTTTTTTTTTTATTCTTATTTTTTGTTTGTGTAGTGTTATTTTATCAGGTAAAAGTAAACTAAACTAATATTATTCATTATTTTATTTATTATAGTTAAATTTAATGTGCAGTGTTAGCACCAAAGCAAATCTCCAGATGCTCTCCTGAGAACCAGGCTGAAAAACTGATGTGCATCCCTGCTGATAGAAGAGCGTTTAAATGCAGCTGCTGCTAAAACCAACCATGAACTGATCAGCTGTCTGGACTTTTGATGTACCAGCAACTACCTAAACATTTCCAAAAAGTTTCCAACAACACATGTTAAAATTTATATATTTGAACCACATTACATGAACACGATCTACATTGTTGAAACATATTTTCAATGTCCTCCTGCAGTGAGTTCCTTTTTTATGAGTTTTGCAAGTTCCTTTTTACATAAATACTTGCAACATTTTCACAAAAACAGTTCCTTTCTGCAGATATACTGGCCGCACAAACACAACACAGTCCACTATGGGAGAGAAACTAGGGTTAGTTTGTCGACACTGAAGCTGTCCAATAGTGTAAATGAAAATATAGAAAAGGGTAAAACTCTGAAACTATGCAGAGAAGATGAAAAAAAGAACATTGAAGATGTCTAATAATATGTGGATGTTGTAAGAGGTAAAGTCAGAAAGGGCTGGACGATATGACCAAAATTTATATCACAATATATTTCTTAATATCGGTTGATACGATATAATTCCGATATTGATATGAACAATATTTAAAAAAAGAACACCCACAACAGATGTCTGTACCTAAAACTTCTGAAAAATGAATTTGCCAAATATATGAAACCTCCTTTTATAAAACTATATAATATTTTAGAAAATAAAAACGGCACAGATAAATTAATGTTCACTTTTTATTTATATTTGGCCTTCACAAACAAGAAATGTGAAATAAACATAAACTATCAAATAAATAAAACTCTCAGACTCACCTTACTAACAATAATATATTTTAATTTAAACTATAACAGGCTGATTATTCTTATAGATTGAAAAAACCAACAAACTGCTTCAGCCTGGATAAAGAAGTGAACAAATAAAAATAAAATAAAATAAAAAAAGAGTGAGCAACAACAAAAACATATTGCTCTGGCAGGAACATTGTTGAGTGTTGATAACACCCAATGACAGGCTCTAGAGGTTTCTGACAAGAAATACAAGCTGGTCTACATTATCTGGCTTCAGGGATGCCCTTTTACATGTGACAATGTTGCCACCTGTACTAAAAACCCTCTCAGAGGGGGAGCTTGGCGGGCGCGTGGGCGCCCCGCCGGCCGACTGCCCCCGCATGTGTTGCCAGTTGGGCTTTTTTTTTTTTTACACTGGGGGAAGTTCTTTTGCTAGGACTTCCAAGCGACTCCAGAGGCTTTGAACGCTACATAGCACGGCCACGGGTGCCGTGCTCCTATGCCGGCGGATGCGCGGCCTACCCATGCGAAGAACGCCTAGCATTTTCGGGACGCGCCGGGAGCAGGCAGACAGGGGGGCTATGAACGCCCGTGCTTCCTCCTTCCCTGCCTGCTGTGCACCAAGCCTACGTCGTAGTTGGTGGGCTGTTTGAAAGAAAAGATAAGCCAGAGGATGCTTTGTTTTCCTTGGCTGGTGCCGTGGGGCCACGACGGCAGGACGAAGAGCGCCTCTCGGGTTCTTTCAGCTGTCGGGACTGAGTCCGCGATGCGACCGGCGACGGTGAGAGCCGATCTCTGGCAGCGAGCTCAGCTCTCTCTCCCTTCAGCATCTCCAACACAGCTCTCTCTTTGATGTATTCTCTCTTCTCCTCCTTAGTGTACTGAAGCTTGAATCTTGGGTCAACAAGGCATGCCATGTCAAGTAGATCATCCATGGTTGGGTCATCATACTTTTCGTTGAGGTATCCCATCACTGTTGTCTTTATGGTCCTGGTGAGCTCTGTGTCATCTTCTGCCTCCTTCAAGATGGAGGTGTTGAAGAGATGCATCACCGGTTTTAGGAATGATACACTGACATAGGACTCACCGGACAATGCATCAGTGAATTCGAGGAGTGGGCTTAGAGCTGCATCTATAGACTCTAAAACATCCACATCTTGCCAGGTAGGAACCAGCGGCCTGGTCTTCTTGTCCTTTGAGAGGACCTCTGTGATGGCCCTTTTCTGCTCCAGAACCCGCTTCACCATTTGTTGACGGGAGCCCCATCTTGTTGGTGTTTCACTGATGAGTTTGTGCTTTGGCAAGTGATACTCCTCCTGAGCAGTTGCAAGGTCCCGTTTATTCTTCCAGGAATAGGAGAAGGCAGCCACCACCTTTTTACAGACCCCAATTGCTCTGTCCACTCGTTTGTCTTGGTTAACTTTCTCTGTAGACAGAGAGAGAGAGAAAATATTGCAGATTGCAATATATAGTTATCATTTGTATTTATATTTTAACTACAATTTATTATTATTAATATTATTCTTACGGAAAAATTCACAATTCTCCTGCTTACATAATTTTTTTCACACCTGATTTGGCAAAGTAAACATCTGTTCCCCATGCCAGTAAAACACCTTTGAATTTAATTGAGAGAACTGCTGTATGTATAATCCATACAAATATGTATGTCTTGACTAAAGACCAAATTAATTGCCTATAAAATCACTTAAAAAGGGGGAAAGAAATCACCTAATAAAAACTATGCCACTAGGTCAACTAATTATTAATCCTCTGCCAGCAGGAGGCGCAGTGGTCATGAAATACTTTATAAGGCATTATAGGAAAGATTAAATGAAAATGACATAGAAACTTTTCTGAAGACAGTTGGACACGTTCCTTCAGACACATTCATATAAAGAAAAAAAAAAACCCGCGACCACGTTTGCATGTGAAACGAAGTCAAAGCCTTTTTGAAAATCTATTTGTGGCGGTCAGTGTTGATACTGTGGCGAGCATTTACATTAACTGTTTATAACTTACCAATGGCAGAGTTCAGTCGGTGCCCAAAGCATTGTAGCCTTGTCCATCCGTTCAACTCAGCGGCTTTGATGATATTGGTCCCGCTATCTGTGATGATGCAGACCTGGCGGTCCTCGCTGAGTCCCCAGGAGGCGAGCACATCTGCAAGTCCGGCTGCAATTGCTTCGCCCGTGTGATCCTCCGGAAAGTAGACCGTCTGGAGGCATAAGCTGACAAGATTCCAATCTTTGTCAATAAAGTGGACTGTCAGGCTCAAGTATGGTTTAGAGGTTCGACTAGACCAGAGGTCAGCTGTGGTCACAAAATACGACACTGACTTCAGTTGCTCCTCCACCCTGTCCCTGACTTCACCATAAAGTGCAGGTATAGCTGTGCTGTGAAAAATATTTTCGACCAGGGAGCTCGTATCTGGAGTCAATGACTGACATCATTTTCCTGAAGCCCACGTTTTCCACCATACTAAACGGCATCATGTCCTTAGCCAAGAAGTTTGTAACAGCCTTAGTAATGTCTTCATGATGTTTAGACTGTTTGTCATAAGGCATGAATGCAGCCATCGGTGTTTGCTGCATGGACTTCTCTTTTGACATAGCTGGTGTTGGGGAGGGGGGTGGTGGTGATGGTGATGGCTCGGGGATAGGTTGGTTTAAACTTTTATGGTGCCTTATCTTCTGACTCTCAGAATGTTCTGTCGGGTAGAACAGATTTGACGTGTTCCCGCTGCTAGGCGGCACCATTCTCCGGCACATTTTGCAGAGCACCGAAACCTGAAGTTTATCCGATCTTAAAAAGCCGAACCACTTCCACACCACTGAATTAGTCTTTCCTCTCTTATCAACTATTTCGTCTGCTTTCTCCCTACTTGTGGAAGCTCGTTCAGTCACATCTGTATTGCGGTCGGGGGGGGGGGGGGTACTCATCTTGTAGCTAAAACTTGCCGCGCCGGAGCTTAACCAACTACTGCTGAGCGCTGGCTGTGTGTCTGTGATGTACGTCATCACGCAAGAACCTAATTCTGTTCTGCTCTTTCTGACGGCTGCGCCTTGAACGTCAATCAGTGACAAATGCTAAATGTACAGGTACATCTCAATAAATTAGAATGTCATGGAAAAGTTCATTTATTTCAGTAATTCAACTCAAATTGTGAAACTCGTGTATTAAATACATTCAATGCACATAGACTGAAGTAGTTTAAGTCTTTGGTCTTTTAATTGTGATGATTTTGGCTCACATTTAACAAAAATCCACCAATTCACTCTCTCAACAAATTTGAATACTTCATAAAACCAATAAAAAAAAATTTTTTAGTGAATTGTTGGCCTTCTGGAAAAGTATGTTCATTTACTGTACATGTACTCAATACTTGGTTGGGCCTCCTATTGCATGAATTACTGCATCAATGCGGCATGGCATGGAAGCAATCAGCCTGTGGCACTGCTGAGGTGGTATGGAAGCCCAGGTTGCTTTGAAAGCGGCCTTCAGGTCATCTGCATTGTTGGGTATGGTGTCTCTCATCTTATGCTCTGGACATCGTGAAGCTTGTCAGCAGACGGAAGCATGAAGTGCTCTAAAATTTCCTGGTAGATAGCTGCGTTGACTGTGGACTTCAGAAAACACAGAGGACCAACACCAGCAGATGACATGGCAGCCCAAATCAATCACAGACTGTGGAAACTTCCCACTGGATTTCAAGCAACATGGTTTCTGTGCCTCTACACTCTTCCTCCAGACTCTGGGACCTTGATTTCCAAATGAAATGCAAAATTTACTTTCATCTGAAAAGAGGACTTTGATCCACTGTGTTTTCTGAAGTCCACAGTCAACGCAGCCATCTACCAGGAAATTTAGAGCACTTCATGCTTCCTTCTGATGACAAGCTTTATGGAGATGCTGATTTCACTTTCCAGCAGGACTTGGCACCTGCCCACACTGCCAAAGCACCAAAAGCTGGTTCAATAACCACGGTGTTACTGTGCTTGATTGGCCTGCAAACTCACCAGACCTGAACCCAATAGAGAATCTACGGGGTATTGTCAAGATTGTCATGCAAAAGGAGGCCCAACTAAGTATTGAGTACATGTACAGTAAAAATGAACATACTTTCCAGAAGGCCAACAATTCACTAAAAAATGTTTTATTGGTCTTATGAATTATTGTAATTTGTTGAGATAGTGAATTAGTGGTTTTTGTTAAATGTGAGCCAAAAACATCACAATTAAAAGAACCAAAGACTTAAACGTCTTCAGTCTGTGTGCATTGAATTGATTTAATAAACGATTTTCACAATTGAGTTGAATTACTGAAATAAATGAGCTTTTCCACGACATTCTAATTTATTGAGATGCACCTGAAGTGTGCTAAATGTATTGTCCTCAGTTTATGATATAATTTAGTTATTGTTTCTCAGGATTACGTTAAGAACATTTCAGGTGGTTCTGAACTCTGGATTGGTCTGAATGAGATTGAAGTGGAGGGCAGAAAAGAAAAATAATATAATAAGATTATATTAATATGTGCACAAGAAGAAGGTGGAGATCTGGATGAATGGATTTCGACGAAGATAATATGAGAAAGTATTGGTATAAATGATTGACGATGTGATGTATGGGGGAAAATGGGTTGATGGCAGAAACATTACTTCTGGGTGAGAAATCACTGAATTGAAGTGATTATTATTTGATCAATTATTCTCACAATCAATATCATATCACACAGAAAGCAGCGCTGAACATCTAACGCTGATCTGTTGATGCAGGTTCTGGGTGCCTGGACAACCGAATACAAAAGAGGAAGACTGTGCTCTAACTCATTCACCAGGATGGGCTGATTTTCCATGTGATGATACGTATAAATGGATCTGTGAGAAGAGTATTTTTAAATGATAATTACAAAATAAACGTTTATGATTCGTGTATTTTGAAAATCTAATAGGGTTGTTAAACAGCCAAGTCGTGGGTTTAGTCATTTACGTTACAGGGTATTGAATGGCACTTTAATTGTATAATGTAAAAATAAATAAATGAAATAAAAAACATAAAAAACATTGTATATACAGCTTCATATTAAACTATTTAAAATTTCACTTGTTGAATGTTCAGTCAAATTTGGTAACATCTGAATGTAGCGTCTGGACCAATCAAACACACAATATATATTTTGTTTTTATATTTAACAAATACTCAGTAACCCCCCTCAGTTAACAAGCCATAAGAGGACCCATGAACCCTTCCCCCCCGAAATACGTAACACCCCAGGAAGCCGAAACAGGCCCCTTTGTTGCATGGCAACCAACGCTGATATCACTGGGTTTATTGGCCAAAAGTATCTAAAGCAGGGAAAATCCCTGCATGTCCCAGGACAAACGCACAGTAGAAATGGACTTTTCTACTAATTAATTCATAGAAAACCTTTCTTTGAATGAACAGTGAATCCTTCAGGTCATTGTGTATATTATTGCTGTTTTGTATTAATCTGTTGTAGTGTATTATAGACTATTTTTATCCATGCTTACGATAAACCACTCATTCATATAACCTTACATATACCTTGTTTAGTATCTATGAATTCGTATTCGGATGATCTAATTGAGAATGTATATTGTATGTTTACACCTACGCAACATATTAGTGTTCTAAGAGTCTTTAATAATTGTTACACAAGCTTCATACCACAAATTACCATGCTTTCCAACAAAGGGCCATAAAAAACGCCCTGTATCTCAGAACCCCCCACTTGAGGTTCTGGGACGTTACATTGGATAAGCCCTTCTTGAGAGGCGGGGATCTTCTCTGACCTTAAAGCTGACACACCATGTGACCCACCCAGTCGGTGGTTCAGGCAGATGCTAAGATGAAGATGTGAGAAAACGCTTCAGGATACCAAAGCATTGTGCCAGGCCTTTCTTCGGCCTTGTCCTTTCCATTTCAATCAAAATTCTCTGACTCAAAACTGGTTCTTTCTCATCAACCAACTTCAGCAAGATCTTGGGCCTTAAGATTGCATCAGGAATCTCTTTCAGACCGCCGAGACTCGCAAGTATCAAACTTAGTCTTATTAATTGATACATTAAGTATCAGTTACACCTTTTTACGAAGGTGTGTTTGAAATAAGAATCTGACGCTTCCCTCAGGTGTAGATCTGCTGAATATGCAAATGGTTCCATAAATTTCATTCCTTATGCCTCTTTCTGTACTGAGTTAAACTTTAACCCTTTCCTATACCAACTGTATGTGTGTGTGTATGTGTATGTTAGACCAGCTTATGTGTGTATGTAGGATGTTAGACCAGTTTATGTGTTTATGTAGTATGTTAGACTAGTTTAAGTGTTTATGTAGTTAATAAAGCCTTACTTGTATCACACTTGACGTGTTCATTGTTTGCTCATAACCGGAGTCACTAACCATGCAGATTTACGCTACAAGCTTTTGTAGAATTGTACAGTAAGAAAGTTATTTCCCTTAACCAGGAAATTAACGTTCTTAGAATTGACAAGACAGTTGACCCTGAGAGGTCAGCTAAATATCTACAGCGGATCTAAAATATTCATAATTAATTATAACTAGTTATGGTTAATTATTCATATTTCCCATGAGCTGATTCGTTACATGAAGATCTGAACTAAAATCTGCATGTGAAAAACAACAGCGATTCTCTGGATTTTTTTTTTTTTTTGTTTTTTTTTTTTTTTTTTTTTTTTTTTTTTTTTTTTTTTTTTTTTTTTTTTTTTGTAAAACAAACACCAACCCACAAAAACACTGATTTATAACTGTCAATACATACAGGGAAGTGTTCCACTATTCTTAAAGGGCTCATCAGAGAACATTTTCCACAAAGTTGGTATGATTCTTTAGGGTCTTCGTGAAATGTCTGTAACATATTTTGCTTAAAAACACTCAACGGCTTTATAAACAACACCCTTTTTGCCTCACACCAACCCTGTAACAATGAATCTGCAGAGTGAGGATCCATTTGCAGTTTATTTGACAAAAGAACAATACTGACAAACAGCCGTAAAGGCGAGATTAGGGCATAAGCAGTACAGGCTAAGATCGGGGCATGCGGCATAGAATCATAGTCCAATAAACAGATACAGGCCAGGGCAGGCGGCAGAGAATCCAGAAATGAGAAACAGTCCAGGTCACAACAGAATAAATAATCCACAATGAAGAAACGCTCACAGATGATCACCTAGGCAAATCAAAACTTCACAAGGATGTGTGTGTGTGGTGTGATTTATGGAGTGAGTGTAATAATTAGCAGTGGTTGTGCAATCAGTCCCAGGTATGTGGGCTTATGAGAATTGGAGTCCGAATAAGAATCAGTCAATACTCTGGTGAGGGTTCCCTCTGATGGTGCGGAGGAGGTGGTACGGGAGCCTCACTTGTGACAGAGCCTCCCCCTGCGAGCAGCTCCTGACGCGAGGAGGCAGTCTACGCCGGGGTCTACAATGTAGTCGAGGTGCCGGTTTCTCCGGATGCGTCCTATGAAACTCTTCTATGAGAGAGGGGTCGAGGATGTCCTCTGACGTAACCCAGTCAACCAAATACTGGAGTACTCTACCCCGGCACCTGGAATCGAGCAGCTCTCGAACTTGGTATGCCTCTTTGCCGTCGACCAGGATGGGTGGGGGTTTATGGGCCTCGGCTCCCTCCTCCGGCTCTCCTCTCGGACCATCAGCAGGTTTCAGCAGAGATACATGAAATGTGGGCGAAATACGGTAATTAGCAGGCAAGTGATTAAAATGGTGTAATTTGTCTTAGAATCTGGAAAGGACCCACATACATAGGACTGAGTTTTCTACATGGAAGTCTGAGACGTAGATCTCTGGGGGACAACCAGACCCACTGTCCAGGGACGTATTGGGGTTGAGGGCGATGATTGGCTTGTTCCTCCTGTCTTCTTACCGCACATTGAAGATGGGTGTGTGCATGGTTCCAAGTTTCCTCACTACGTTGAAGCAATTCAGTGACAGAGGGAAGATTGGATGGTTCTCCTGACCAAGGAAACAGAGGTGGCTGATAGCCTAGAACGCACTTGAGGGGAGTTGAACTGGTTGCTGGTTTCTGAAGGGAGTTTTGTGCGTACTCAGCCCACATGAGGTATTTGCTCCAATCTACCTGGTTCTGTTGACAGTAACTTCTCAGGAAACGAGTAAGTTCTTGGTTTAGGCGTTCAGTCTGTCCATTGGATTGGGAGCGGTAACCGGAAGTAAGACTGATATTCACATTAAGTTGTTTGAAGAATGAAAACCAGACTCTGGATGTGAATTGAGTACCACGGTCTGATACAATGTCCTCTGGAAGACCATAGAAGCAAAATACATAATTGCACAGGATCTCGGCATTTGGCAGGGGAATTAAGCGACACGCTTTGGAGAATTAATCAATTAGAGTTAATACAGTGGTGTTACCTTGAGAAATGGGGAGATCTGCAGGCACAGGCATTTACAAATGTGATTGTATCTGTGGACATAGCAGGCCACCAAAATCGTTTCTTTAGTAACTGGATAGTAGCATTTATACCAGGGTGACCTGAGCTGAGAGAGGTGTGCCGCTGATGCAAGAGCTTATCCCGGAGAGATTCAGGAACGTAAGTGAGTTCGGGTTGGACAATTCGGTGGAGGAGGATTCTGCCTGTTAATCTGATAAATTTCTGTCATGATCGTCCCTGTCCTGGTGCAGCTAGCAAAGTCTCTGGGATAACGTTCTCTTCGATCTCGGGGTAATTAGTTTGATCCGTCTGTCTGGATAGTGCATCGGCTTTGATATTCTTGGTGCCTGGTCGATAAGTGACTGTGAAATTGAACCTTGTAAAGAACATTGCCCATCTTGCCTGCCTAGGTTTCAGTCGTTTGGCAGAGCGTAAATATTCAAAATTTTTATGGTCGGTCAAAACAGTCAACGGATGTTGAGCTCCCTCTAGCCAATGACGCCATTCCTCCAGAGCTGCCTTCATGGCTAGAAGTTCGTGATTGCCTACATCGTAATTCCGTTCGGCTGAGTATAGTTTCCTTGAATAAAAGGCACATGGGAACATTTTGGCTGGATTACCTTGACATTGTGACAGTACTGCTCCGATACCCGTGCTAGAAGCATCGACCTCCACAATGAAGGGGATACTGGGATCTGGATGATGGAGAATTGGCGCAGATGTGAATCTTATCTTGAGTTCCTCAAAGGCAAGTAGAGATTCTGGGCTCCAGGAGAGACGGGAGGTTGAGCGTTTTGTCATAGCAGTTAAAGTCCCCCTCTAGTCAAATATTTTATCCCTTAAAACTTATCTTTGATTATCAAAATTACATATTTAAATGTTTTTCTTGTGAAAATAATTTTCTCATTCCTTAAAATAGCTTGAATGTAACTCTACACCCTTGTCTCATTTACTATACGCTGATCTATGAATATGCAAATTAGTCCCGCCTCCTGATCCACTGAACTGTAGTAAACTGAAATAGGAAATTATTCAATTTTCCGGTCAAACCCCACATATTCGAAGACTGAACCAAAAAGGTAAATTAGAGATTCCTATTAATGATCTGCTTTTAGACTCCATGCAGAAGAGACATCATCGGAGCGCAAAAAAGAAAGCAGAAATGGAGAAGAAGAGAAGAAGTGACCGGACAAGAGACGATGGACATGCTCCTGATGGCAAAGGAACTTCTACGGATAATTCGTTAACATGAACGTATAAATAAACAGTTGATGAAAAGGGTTAAACAATTTATTGAAGTTAATGAGTTTAATTTGAAGATGGAAACTTTGCGAAGTGAGGTTGACTGTTTGAGGATTCAAAGAGTTAGCGCCACTTCTAAGAGTATAAACGGTTAAACTGACATCCTGTCAAAAACGAGAGCAGGTGTCACTATCTGGGTTAACAGTTAAAAAATGGAAAATGTTAAGGTGTGAAAACCTGCTCGTATATTTTTGCAAAGGTGTTGCTGCATTGTAGTAAAGTAGATGCATAACTGTGGGTAGCATAAAAAGGTCAGACATCCTGTGTTAGTGAATCGGAGATAAACTTTGTTTGAACCTCTCCGTATATATTTTTGGAGATGTACGCACGTGTGTATGCTGTGCTTAGTGTGATGATGTAATAGAATTGCAACTCGCTGAAACAAGGGGTGTGACCAAGTGTTTCGTGTGTCTTGCACTTATCCAATGGAGTGTTTGAATAGATGCTTTGCAGGAGAGGAATTGTGTAACGCCCTCTCCTATATAATCAAGCGCTTTATGATTTTGCGGGGCCGAGAAACGGGTGAAGATTACACGCTGTTATTTTCTTGAATTTTGCTTATGAGTTATTGTTTTAATAAAGCAAAACCATTTCCTATTGTGAAGCGTTAAACTTCTTTTAAACAAGTCTCTGAGTAATTTATTAAGAGTAACACATTATCTGAATTTAGTTCATAAATCTCCAGTGCGGACCTCATAGTGGTGAAAACCCTGCTGAGCCGGTCAGGAAGTTTCGCCGTGAACCTTGGACCTCGCATTACACATCCCATTAATGAGAGGTAAGGGCTGTATATACTTATGACAGCTACAGGTGATGGACAAAGTGTATATATGAGGTTTATTGGTTCATTAAGTACGGAATTACACAACATGGCGCCCAACGTGTGAGGCCCGAGTGAAGGAGTAGAAAAATTCAAGGATAATAGAGAACGTGTAGTAACCCAGAAAGTCCTTGCAGATCACGACCACAATAGTAGTCCAGAAGGACTGTTGTCTTTTTCGCACGCACAGGCTTAAGTAAAGACCTGAGAAATAAAGACAAAGGGCTCGATGAATTCTCAGAGGAGAATGAGCCCTTTTTGAGTGTAAAGTTAAATCAAGAGCGGATTCAAAAGTGAAAGTGAATTATAATGGGGCAAATGACGACGCGGTCAGCCTCATCGCTCAAGATCTAGCTGGAAGATTAGACTGGATTAAACCCACACAGTGTAGATGTGGGTCTGGTCAAATTCAGTGGCACGAGATAAGGATGATGGCTTCAGTAGTGAATTTTCGAATATATGAGGGAGCGGAAATCCCACCCTTTATTTATTCAAATAAAGGGGGAAGGGATGGATATCCCAAAGTTAGGGTGTTTGACGAATTCGGGTCAGAAATCAGAAATATTCCCACCAGAAGTTGGGATGACCTCGAAGAAGTTGATATGGGGGAAGGATCCGAGCGCGGATCCTTAGCTCCCAATTTTATTCCCCGTAGGGAGGGGAATAGAAGCACCTTAGATCCAAGTGCTCCACAGCCGGAAAATCCCGAAAGCCCAGATGATGAGTTTTCATCTGAAGATAAAGAACCGCTTAGGATATATTTCGGCAAAGGCAGGAATTTAATTATCCTTAAGGAAGGGCGGTTAGAAATAGAGGAAGAAGCAAGTGTTTTAGTGAATGCGGCCAACACCGAACTCCGACACGGAGAGGGGGTGGCAGGTGCCTTCCGGAAGCACGCAGGACAAAGGTTTCAGGATGAGTCAGATCGAATATTAGAGCGCAGGAAAAATCCCATAAGGACAGGCGACGCAGTTTTACAGAAAAAAGGAGGCCCGAATGGTAATCCAGTAATTCATGCAATAGGCCATAAAAAGGGACAGAACGGCGACATAGCGGAAGAACTGACAGCGATTCTCACTTTGGACACCTTAATAGATAATATATGTAAGCTGGCCAGAGATAATAAATATCGCGCAGTAGCTATGCCCATTATTTCAGGAGGAAATTTTGGGTTTAATGAAGTCACAATGGGAGCAGCTCTAGTGAATGCATTACTAAGGAAAACAGATCGAACCGAATGGCCTAAGGCATGGATAATTTGCCACCCAGATCCCATGGTCCTAGAAAATGTAACTTGTATTTTTAATTTTATTTAATTTTTATTTTTTTATTTTTATTTTGAAGCAAGATATGTCCACCCAAATGTTTTAGGCAAACTTGATGATCCAGAAATATGATTTTTGAAGTATTTTGTATGCACGTCCTGCTGTCATATTTTCTAACCTTAAGATTGCAGCCCTGTCTTAATAATTTTCTTTCCCTTTTCTCTTCTTTTAGGACAGTTCTGGAGAAAATGGTGCTTCTGGGAAACTTAAAAATGAAATGAATGTTGTTTATTACTTTTGTAATTTAAGTTATTTGTAAATTAAGCAATGTAATTTCTGTGTATTGTTTTAGTTGAAACTTGTAAATAAAAGACAAGTAGTAGTTCTGGAAATTATGTTATAATTTGTAAATGACAGAAATTCTTCCATACATTTTTTTTGCCTCTGAATTACATTTGCAAATGAAAATAAATTGTTCTATACTAAAAGTACTTTTTACAACTAATTACAAAATAACTTCAATTCAACATCAGAAAAACAACATCAAAATGTAATTAACAATACATAAAACAGATTGGAAAAAGAAAAAAAAAATCATTTTTATGTACGCTTTCATTCAGCTGAGCAGTGAGACCCTGGTGGAGCTGCTGGACCTGGACGGGCTGCCATAGAAAGCCTGGTGTGACCTCTGCCAGTGGGACATCATCTGGGATAGTCCCCAGAGTGTTTGAGTGCATATTTCCACTGTCCAGCACTGGGACATTCAGGTTTATCCTGCAGTACAGGGGTCTGGTCTGATTTAAGGAAATGAGAAAAGGACTAAGGACTTTAGTAAAGTACTTTCAGTAATTACTATTAGCGGATTGAGGAACAAATACATGCATTTAAAAACTTAAGTAAAAGTATTATCCTTCATACTGTAATGTACTTAAGGTATGAAGAGTAAAAGTAAAAGTAGCCTATGTATTCTGCAGAAAAAAACTTTATATATGATGGTCTTGCATTAATATTACTGCTGCACTACAGTGTACTGTATGTTGCATTTGACTTCTGAATATGTTCAAGGTTGTTACATTTAAAATAGCCTAATTCATATACTGTTGGGCAGTTTAATGTATATGAATTTGTATATGAATAATGAATGTATTTCGTTACACTCCACCACTTTGTTATTTTGCAGATGAAATGAACAAAGTTTATTGCTAGAATATTAACAAACAGTTGCTACAACTGCGAACCATATCAAGGCTGCTTCCGAAGCACTCGGGCAAGTCTAGCCTACGGAGGACTCTTCTTTTTGCGTAGCAACTGTGAAAGCTGCCGTTGACGAGCAGCAGTAAAGTTTGTAAGTGAACTTTTTATATTCAGCTGTATAAAACTAAACAGGGTTGAATTAGACCTGTTTAAATAGGTTCACCATGGTCCATTTATGTACATAATAATCGATAATAGAATATACAACATAAAATCACATTTTGGTAAGATAAGTCGACATTTAATCGCTTTGTATTTTGTATTTTTTCATGTCATTACAATATTCAAGTTAGTCGAAACCCAATACTTACATTTAAAGTGTAAGTCAAAAACGAACAATTCAGGCTCCAGTTATTTTCATTTTTTTAATTAACAAATAACATCTATGGCAGCTCTCTTCTCGCACAGTTGCTACGCGACAGGAGCGGCAATCGGAAACACCTGCTGGCGCAATCAGGAAATCCTGAGAAGGCTAGACTCGGAGTGTCCTTCGAAGACCGCATCCTTCGAAGGACCCGTCTTCCGAAGGATGCGGTCTTAGAATTGGGACGCAGCTCTAGTGTTCCTTTCTAAGATTCACTTCACCTCGGACCTCTCCACAGGTGGAGCAACAGCTTAGCAATGGAGGCCTTGGAGCATATCAACGTTCTGGAATTGAAGGCAGCCTACCTAGTGCTAGAACATTTCTTACTTTCCATGTGCTTGTATGGTCCGACAGCACATTATCGGTTTATTTGAAATGATCAGGACAGCACTGGGGGCTTGTACCATGATGGTGGCTGGACAAACTAAGGGTTACAGGATTAGTTTCGAATTGACAAAACCAAACCAATCCAATCCAACTTTGCTGGTACCATGACACCGATCATCAACTTTGTCAAATCAGGCTTTGATCCTGAGTTTATGAAGTATGTGCACATGAAAGTGTGACATCAGTAATGAATAGCCAAACACATGCCTTGAAACTGTGATTCACTTCTTGCGAGAGAGTCAATGAGATTCAATGCCAAAGATTAAAAAACTATGAAGAATTTAAACACATTTACACAGCGAGAAGAAGAGAGTTGTCCATAAAAAGGACAACTTAAAGAAAACATCTTACCATATACCAGTGCAAGTGAAAGTTGTAAAGTTAGTTTATATAGTTGATAATAAATATAGGTATAAAGAGACCATCCTAAAGCTCCATATTGGTCGATCAATGTTTAGCTTATCATATCAGTGAATTCTAAAGCTTGTTTTTATATTGCATATTATCTTATATTTATATAATAAATTTAAATAGAAATAGGACTACTTGTAATTGGATTATGGGGGTATAAATTATTATATAAAATGATTCAAAATGATAATTCAGCATTAAATCCAGACAATTTTTTTTTTTTTCTTAGAAAAATGTTTTTACTGTTAGTGCCCGTTTAATTTGGAGCAAGAGAAACTGCAGGAGTAATTTTATTGTGTCAGAGATGTGCCACTTTGCTCAAACCTGATTGGTCAAAGTTCATTTTGAAATCCCTAAACCAGAACATAAACTGCTGTGGAGTTAGCCACAAGTTATTATGGCGATGAACACCTCTAAAAGCCAAACCATTTTCATGGTGTCTAAATCCCAGAGTTTGTGCAAACTAAACTGAAACTTACCTGACTAGCCAGCTAAAAACCAGGCTTTCAGTATGGCCACCAGTCGTATCTGTTTGTCAAACGGCATGTTTTCCTTAAAAAACAACTGCCGTATGGCGATTCATTTATTGTTTTGGGGGGGTCGGACATGCAGTCGATTAGTTCCCTTATTGCTGTGTAGTTTTATTTGATGCCATGTTTTGTGGGAGCATATGGCCATGTTTTGTTTGTTTCTATGTGCCTTGTGATTCGCTGTCTAGCGTTTAAACCCCGCCCTTCTTGTTACCTGATTATTGGTTTATTTGCATCAACCTTTTTTTTCCCTCTCCTGCGTGTTTGCTCTCCTATTGATTCTCCCCGTGTGCCCTGTCCTGTGCTGATCCATTGTTGAAATTAATGTATAATACATAAGAAAACTCACAATTATTTTTTATAAATAAATAAATAAAGAAAAAAGAGCTATTTATCTGTTTATTACTTTTGGGAAATATCACAAATATTCACAAACAGAAACAGGCAAATAGTAAACCAAACATCCACCAATATAAAACAGAATTGATTCATTATATATTTAATATTCTCAAATAACTGGCATTTGTAATAAAAAATTAAATGAATACATAGACATACAGAAAACAGTTCCGGTCCTCAAATTTGATTGGTTAAGTAAATTTCCTAAAGTCTTTTCACTCTTTGTATCAATCTATTTCCCTTCTGGTTTTCCAGACTATGTGCGTGGTGCTGAGTTGAAGCATAGCAGTTTAAGACATGAAGCGTATAGCGTTAGTTCTGGCAGGTCACGTGAGTCAAGCTCGCATCAGCTGACACTCAGCTGATCTACGTCTACCTATAGGAATACGACGCCTATCACGTCATTCCTATATAATGTCTATTCAGTATTATTCAGCAGCTTTATCGCTTGCTCAGGAGCAAATTACCCTCCTCCATCCCCAACTCCTGGGGTGTTATTGATGCTCTCCCTGCTCATTCATGACAGGCTGCATGGATGGGCAGAGAGTTTTTGCCCAGAACAGGACCATTCCACACAGGGCAGACTGGGGCATTTGTGGCCTAATGGTTAGCGAGCTGAACTTGTAACCCAAAGGTTGCAGGTTTGAGTCTGGTCCAGCAGGAATTGTAGGTGAGGGAAGTGAGTAATCAGTGCTCTCTTTCACCCTCAATACCATGACTGAGGTGAGACCCTTGAGCAAGCCTGAAACACCCAGTGTGCATGCACGCGCACTTGGATGGGTTAAATGCAAAACATAAATTCAGAGTAAGGAACACCATACTTGGCTTCACTTTACTTCACCCTAACTGTATGCTAAGTGTCAATCATTTTGATGATAGTGGTCCTGAAAGAAGTCTCTTTTCTTTTGCTTCCTGCTAGAATTCTCTTGTGCCTGTTCCTCTGTTCATTTCTCTGTGGTTTCTGTTGTGTGTATTGACGTCTGCTCAGTTCTACGATTATGGTATCTTTGCTTTATTTATTTTTAAATTAATAAATAATGTATTCATTTAATTTTCTGTTTATCTGCTCTGACTGTTCTAATCGCCCAGCTGCTTAAATGATATTAATTACTTATTTTGTTTTCCATTTTTGCACACTTGTTACACTTGCACTTCTTTCTTTTTAGAGTTATATCTTACAGAAATACTTTATCAGCCTATTAAGCATATTACAGAAGACGGTCTCTCCATAAAGTGAAATTCAAGTGCAATCTAAAACAGTACACACTATTTACATTATTCTCCTCTTATTTCCTGTTTGAGCTCTGTTACATATGTGTGGTCCTTTCCATGAACAACCTCCATGATGGCCAACGCCTGTAACACAAACAGAATTATCACTCACTTCTGACATTTTTTAAATAATAAAAAAAAAACATTTTACTTTTGTCTGTAGTCCTACAACCTGGAAGCGAATTAGCACTTTTAAGCTGTAGATTTAATAATTTGTACTAAAAATGTTTAAACCACAAAGATGAGTGAGTTTATATGCTTAATGGACAACCAAAATGTTTCAAAGCGGTGGTCATTTGACAGAAAGAGATTTAATCCGACAATGAACCACTGCATGTGTGGCTATAACTAATCACATGAATCAGTGCTTACCATTCAATTAGGTACAAAAAACATTGGGAGGGGCACTCAATGATTGCATCCATCTGGTAACCTACTTTCTAGAACTTTAATAGTTTAAAGTAGATTTAAACTATACGTTAAATCTACTTTAAAGGGGTCATATGATGCTTTTTTTAAAGATCATTATTTTGTGTATTTGGTGTAACAGAATATGTTGACATGCTTTAATGTTCAAAAAACACATTATTTTTCAAATATCGTACATTATTGTAGGTCCTCTATGCCCCGCCTCTCTCACACACGTCGTTTTCAACAAAGCCCCCTCCTTCCGACAACGCAGACTATCCTGCTCTGATTGGCCAGCTGACCTAGTGCTTTGTGATTGGCCGAACACCGCAAGCACTTGTCAGAAATGTAACGCCCCTTACTATAATTGTGAGCTTCATCTTTCAAAATAAATGGAAAGACAGAGCCCGAAAGGGTAACAGAGTCGCGTGACATACACAGTGATGAAGCTGTTATGTGTTTGCAGTACACAAGCCACTTTTAAGACAGCTGACTCCACTGTGATGTTTCTCACTCTCTCACTCTCTGTCACACGCACGCACACACACACACACAAAACACAAAACATAACACTCCCTACTCCGCCTTGAACAGAATCAATAGCAAAGCTATCACACCATAAATAACAACCCGAGTAGCTGATTCAGAAGCACAGGATTGTCATAGCAAAGTCAGAATTACCTCTTCTCCTAGGTTCACCAAACGGTCGTCCATGAAATGCATTGTTGTTCTGTTGTAAGTAATCTTAATGCATCTACTTCTGGAAGGCCAAAATAAAGTGCTTTTGCTTTCGCACAAAAACACACAGCTTCTCCCTGACATGGCTACATCAACACTAACTGCGGTTACTGAAACAAACGCCTTCTTTCTTTGCGTGCACATTTATGTCAGGGCAAAACAAAATTAATGCTAAACTTATCCACAATAGTGACCTTGATATGTGGGGGTGTGTTAGAACGAGCCGATTTAGGGGGCGTGGCAGAGTCTTAACTTTGCTAAAGAATATCTCTTTTGTTTTTGAGACTTTAGTCTTTGCAACTTCAGATACACACTTAGGATCTATGCACATCAGCATTTATAACACGCCCAAAGAGAAAGAAAACTGCGAAAATACGCATCATAGACCCCTTTAATAGAATTCAATATTCAAAATGTTAATGCTACTTATGTCTTATGCTTTGAGAATGCTTTGGCATACCAGAATGTTACACACATCTCCAACAGGAGAGGACCATGCTAACAATTGCCAACTTTGAACCTTTTGTTCCTCACCCCCTAAAACGTAACTGTAGAAAAACAGATGATCAACAAAAAAGTCATGTGACAGTAAAAAGTCATGTGACTTTTTGCGCATATGGGAACCTGACTAACCAGCGGACCGATCTCGTTCATAGCATCTATATGTTGTTTTGGTCGTTTTGAAATGCCTGAGGAAAGTCTGTCATCGAAGTATTTCTGTATAATTGCCTCCCAGACCTGACTTACACGACTGTGTTCCCAAACACCAGGCATCCACCTCCAAAAGCAATGGCCGCATTGATTGTGTTTCGTCTGCTTGCATATAATTTATTACATATGAAAATTATTATATTTAGTAGCTTCTCCTACTTTTCTTAGTGATATTTATTTCCAGTTTATCAGGATTAATGATTTTTTTCTTCTTGAACTCTGTATTTGATGGAAACGGTGCTTATTCGGCACAGTGTTTTAAATCGACCAATTTTTTGCAACTTTGGATGGAAACCTGGATATTGTCAATAGAGATTTATAGTTTCTGTTGTTATATTTCAAAAGCCATAGTATAAATCCCTTACTCTCACATTTAGGATCATGTCATTGCAAACCCATATAACACCGTGTTGACACTGGGCACTACCATTGACACGTCAACTTGCACCACAACAATTTAAGGCTGTCTACACTTTATCCCATGGAACACACAAAAAAAACTTCCACACAATGAAAGAGAATAGGGACTGGGGCTGTCATGCTCCAAAAAGTTTAGAACAGGATTTGTGATTTGTGCACTACAGTCCAAGTCTTCCACAAAAGAGTCATACAGGTTTGAAATGACATAAGAGCCAGTCAGTTTTGGAGAAGTTTGTACCTTTTGAAGTGCACTTATGCCAGTGGACTTCCTGTCCAGAGCCATGTAGAGTCTGCCCATCTTTAGATACATAGATGCAATATTTAAAGAGTATGCTGGGTAAAGGACACTACAGATAAAAACCAGACATTAATATGTTAGTATATGCACAAATATCACACAATTTATGTATTATAATATATACATGAATGCGTGTGTTCTTACGTGTATGGCTTCATGACTTTTTCTCCATATCTAACTGCTCCTTCATAATTCTCCATGAAAAGACAGATGCCCATGGCCTGGTACATCATATGAAGGATGTAGATGTTAGCATCATCAAACACGGTGCTCATCTTATCAATGCTGAGCTCACACATCTCTAGCAGCTCAGCGGGACGTGAACGAGTCAAGATTCAATAAACATTTGACTTAAGCTTCAAATTATTTATTGACTTTTGACTAAACAACATCAGTGGTGGGCTAAGGTGTTCTGGGTGGTTGCTAGGGTGTTGCAAAGCTGATCTAAGTGGCTATATTCATTTAATATTTTGGTCTCTAGATTTTTTGGACAAATGAAAGCAACACTTCTCTTCAAAAAGCCACATAATTTGAGACACTGAGGTTTTAAAAAAGTGACAGGTTTGTTTAAATCACTCCTAAATCACAACCCAGTAGGAAGTAGTAATAGTGATGCTTGACTTAGCAAACATTAAAAAATAAAAATGTATACAATGAATAATAATGTTTTGGATACCTCAGTATTGTAACGACAGATTTATGAATGAAGCAGTTAAGCAGCACTGCAATTTTGCAATCAATTTGGCGCACTTCAAAAAGTAAAAAGGGTCAAAAAGGATATCTTTCTCATGTTTGGCCCTGCGGAAGTCTTCCATGGCATTCCGAGCATAACACACCATATCCCTGATCTCCTTTTGACTGATTTCATCACTCAGTTTCCGCACCTTCATCTTCTCCATATCCTACAAAACCACATGAGCAAAATGATATCATCTACATTATATTATAATAATAGATTATAAAACAAAACAATAAGTAATTTACTATAATCTCTCTCTTGTACATGTGATGAATACACAGTTTTACTTTAAGGTAGATGAGGCATCCTCAGTCAGACATTTGAATTAGATCTCTTGAGGTTCTGAATGAATTAGGTTTTTAGTAGTGTTAATTATAGTGGTAATCCTTATAATCCCAAATGTCCTTTACTAGGATTTTTTCTTTAATTTTAAGAGGAAACGCCCACATTTCTAAGAATTGTCTTAGAATTTTGTCACTAACTCTTTGCACTAAGAATTTTCATGAATATGGGCTAAAAACTAAAAGTTACATTTGAGACAGGACTAAGACTAAGACTAAATTAAAAATAGCTGACAAAATTAACACTAGTTTTTAGGGAATTTTAGTAAAACACTAATGCTGTTTCACAAAATCACAGCGATATTTTTCATCAGCCATTAAAGTCATTATATTTCAGTGTCACATGATCCTTCAGAAATCATTCAAATATAATGACTTGGTGCTCAAAAATAGTACTATCATTGTTGAAAACAGTTGAGCTGCTTAATATTTTTGTGAAAACTATGATACATTTCTTTCAGGATTATCTAATAAACAGAAAGTGCAAAAGAACAATTGTATTTCTTTTAAATAGAATCTTTTTTGTAATAATGTAAAAGTCTACTCTTTACTATCACTTCTGACTTAATTAATGACGTCCTCGCTTTTTTTAAAATCTTTTTGAAGGCTGAGTATGTATTTATATTATATTGTTTTACATATTTCTATTATTTACTGTTATTTATATTTCAAGTATATATGGCTGTAGGTGTTTATTGTTTATCTGGCTGCTGTGCAATGGATCAAAGACTCAAAATTTTCATAAAACACCATCCACTATATTCCATCCATTCCACACAACCATGGTTTTGGTTCTTGCAAGTCTTATTGCCAGTCACAGCTGAAGTAAATATATGTCTCTGAGACCTGCAAGTCGCTTCCTGTCCTATTCAGTAGGGTACAGCTACAGGTTCTATGTAGATGGTTATATATCTGCACACAATAACCAACAGAGCCCGTAATACAGAGAAGCTGTCAGGAACTACAAGACAACAATATCAATAACAGCAAGATATGAACATTTTGAGAAACTTCAACACGCAAGTAATGGCGGAATACGGTCCCGCCGTGTGAAGAAACTTTTTGTCTGCTAAAGAAAAAAGAGGACATTTGTGAACAACCTTCACCCCCCCCCCCAGCAAGCAAGTTTCATCCAAAAAGTCTGCCACTACTTTGAGCTACAACACTCTCATTTAGGAACTGCCCGCGACACATAAAAACAATGCTCATAAAATGTGAATACAATTTCACTTATGCTTCTTTGGGCAAATGAAGAACAATGGTGTTTAGATGAGTAATACCATCAAAAATAACTGTTTGTGTTTACATAATATAACTGTACGTGTGTTACTGGTACATTTCATCATGTACATTATAATAAAAATACACACAACATACATGTATATAAGTTAAGAAAAATAATGTAATATATCTGTTATATTTATGTTATCAACATATAAAGCATATATAAATATATACAATTACATGTAAATATTTCTTAAATATACACATGTATGTGTGTGTATTTATATATATATACATATAAATATTCACAGTACACACACATATCTTATGTAAACAAACTTTTATTTTGGATGCGATTAATCACGATTAATTATTTGACAGCACTAAATAATAATAATGATGATGATGATGATTATTAGGATGATTTTGGTAGTAGTAGTAGTAGTAGAATCTTGCGTACAGCATTATGAACATTAAAACCTAGAAATCTGCAGGAAAACTTTTACTGTTAAGTTAAGTTTTATTGTGAATTTAGTCTCAGTCAACAACAAAATAGCGGCAGACAAAAAAATCTATTGATAAAAAATAAATAAAAATGGTGAGTGAGAGATGAAATGGGAATTATCCTGGACCCTTTTGATGAACTGGAATGATTTACCTATATACTTTTATAATTAACAATTATATTTATTAAGCTAGTTCCAAAAAAGGGACAGTGTACATGAATCAACATTCATAAGTATAAATGTACCCAAATTAGCTCAACGTCTAGTTTACATTGGTAGTCCCTTTGCCAGATGTTATTTAGGCCAATACACTTTAGTGAAATGAGCACCCCTCCATTTCTGAAACTTTGCCCATGCCTAATACATTTTCAGTGACACTCAATTATGATCTGTAAGGAATCATACAGAAGTAAATTACTATTAAAATGGTTTTCTCCCTCCTTCAGACAACAGACATCTCATCACAGACACAACATGGCTCTTCAGTCAATTCATAAAAGAACAATGGATATTTAAAAGCACACGTCCAGTTTTGTGTGAGTGAAGGAAATCTGCTTGCGAGTGGAGATTTGTGCTCGCGCATTAGGCCTACATGGATCAGGTCACATTATGTGCTCTCGACATTGTCATTAAGATCGCGCTATAGAAACCGTCTAAAATTAAGTATAAAAAGGAGAAGAAAGCGGCCCTAGGCAGCTGCCTACACATGCCAGAATCCGCCACTGCCAGATGCAGTTAGAAATTTACTAAAAACAAGCCTGACGCAAGATATCTGGTAGGGGGGGGGCACCTGGGGTATTTCAGGGGGGGCCGGTGTCACCCCTGGCCACCACATAGACACGCCCCTGCCCTATTCCTTAAGCACATTTGAGTTCGGTGGAGGAATTAATTAACAGACCCATTACCTGTGGTATGCTCCTTTCAGGTGAGCCCTGATTAGTGCTTCATATGTAGCAACTCCCTTATGGCAATCCCATATGTGTAATCTTCCACAGTTCGATTTCCCTTATGTGAATCTCGTGTCTTCCCCTGGACAGAGCTCTGCTCTGTAACCAGTCTCTGTATATGGCAGTCTCTCTCCTAGTAGGCGGAGCACACCACAGTTCCCTATGTATTACTTCCCTTAAGGTAAGTCAAAGACTACAGATATACAAAGACAGTTCACTCCTATTACTTTTGAATGGGAGAAACTGCAAAACGCAATATGGCGGAATAGTCCTTCCTTCTAAATGAAAGAGCCAGACACTGATTGGTAAAGTCATTGTGTCACTGAAGCTGCCATTATAAGCTCCGGTTCCCATAGAATCCTGAGACTCGCGCTTATGACTGCACATGCACATTGGCTGCCCTTACGAAAAGTTTAGTCCGTGTGCTATTACTATACGTATTTCAAACTAAAAATAGGAAAGTACTTTTCAGAAATGTGCTTTATGTACTTCTCAGAAATATTCTTAAAATTACATTTAAGTATACTTGACTTATACTTAGAAAAAGTCTAAATATATTTGAGCTATAGTTGTGCTCCTAGAATCCGTGTTTTCATTGTTATACAGTAGGGGGCGCTATTAAACATCTTCTGTACATTCCCAAATTCCCAAAACCACAAGCGAAGAATAAACCGAACACAGCTTGTGTCTCATTTAGAAGGCTGCACCCTCCGGAGGTCGAATCCTCTGGAGGTCGCATCCTCTGTAGGATGCATATACGAAGTGTCCTCAGCCTAGAATTAAACGGGACGGCCTTCGTAGGACAGGCTGAAAAGGAAACCGGAAGTATCACGTTGTTATGCCAACACATTTACAGCATTGTTGCGCTCTCACACTGCTTAAATGAAGGAAAATTATTTTTAAATTTGGAAAGTAATTTGAAAAAAATAAAAAGTTTGAACTTGTTTTATTTTGCTTAATGTTTGAGGAGCTGCAGTGTACGTACAGCAGGCATCTATTAGAGATAAAAAGGAGTAGGTTATTAAAAACAAAGTTTATCCGTTTTGACCTAGGCGAATTAAGGTAAGTTGTAAACAACACATCTGCGCTTGTGTGTACGTTACGTCTGCCGGCGCCGGCATTTTTCAAATTAACAACAGTTGTTCACGGCGACGCAAAGAATTGTGGTTTATCTGTAGCAGCGAAGGATACACCCATGCATCCTCCGAATTCCTGTGAAAAAAGGTCGCATTCGGAGTGTCCTACTCGCTTTTCTGAAATGAGACATGAGACTCGATGACGTATGCAGCCTTCGAATACGACCTCCGGAGGACGCAGCCTTCTAAATGAGACACAGCTAAAGTATGCTGTTCCACATGTCATTAACACGATCATCAGACATAAAACTAGTCATCAACACGTGTAACGTCATGGACTAAAATGTCAACCCATGAAGAGCTTTGGGGTGTTGATCGACTCCATCTATGTTTTGATTATCGTTCTGAATCCAATTAATAGTCTTTTTTCATTTTTTTGTTCAAAATGTTGTTTATTTCGTTATTTTTTATTTATGAAACTTATCCACATTCAAGTGTTTACAAAAATAATGCATGAAGCTAGAATAAAATGTTTTGTTTACAAGCAGATACCCTGTTCTTTTGATGTTTTGTATGTTCAGATATTCATAAAATATATACAAATGAATACCTAAATTAGGACATAGTATTATACTTAAAGTATGATGTACATATGTTTTTTACCCTGCTCCTGGGGACCCACTGTCCTGCAGAGTTTCTTTCCAACCAGTATCAGGACACCTGGCCTGTGACTTTTCAAGTGATCCTGAAGACCTTGATTAGTTGGTTCATGTTTGTTCGATTAGAGTTGGAGTTGATCTGCGAGTGGGTCCCCAGGACAGGTTGAAGGCATATGATGTAAGTTCACTAAGGAAAACATTACGATTATACTTGCAGTATAAAACTACTAAACTAGTAGTTTATTGAGACTATACTTCAAAGTGTACTAAACTATTTATATTTAATTAGTAAACTATCAGTTACTTATAAGTTCACTTTTAGTATAGTTGCGGTACAAATTAAACATTTTGATGTAAACTAGTTG
The DNA here is from genome assembly GCA_018155175.1 of Sinocyclocheilus anophthalmus. NCBI lineage: Eukaryota > Metazoa > Chordata > Actinopteri > Cypriniformes > Cyprinidae > Sinocyclocheilus > Sinocyclocheilus anophthalmus. Next base: position 46,161 of record JADLZN010004943.1, read on the forward strand.
TGTGCTCAAAGTTTACTACTGTTATACTTATAAGTATACTTAAAGTATACTTTATATACTAGAAATGGGCCACTTTATAGGGTACGTTCAAGTCATTCGGATATATCGTATTTACGAGTTGAACGCACATGAACGCCACAACAAAGTTGTTATTACGAGTGGGAAACTCGAAATTTTCTTTAAGCCCTGAGTTTTCGAGTTGGGGCGTGTCAATGAGAAACATGGCGAAATCGATGGATGCAACGTCTGTAGTTGACCTTACATTTTTGTTTAAATTGATAGTTTAGTTGTATAAACTTAAATTGGTCATGTTCTTGTTACGCAGCTGAAATCCAAGTAAAAAATGCAGACCCTGTTGTATTTTCTTGTAATTTATTAAAAGAAGGTACACCGCCGTCTTGTGCTGACTAAACTGACTTGAACGCAACTGACGTCGTAATTACGACTTGTCAACTCGTAAGTACGAATGTCCCAGGAGGACTTGAACGCAGCATTAGTCCCAAGGAGTATTGAAATAGTACGCTTACAAGTATACTACTAGTACACTGATATTTGTATACTTATACATAAAGTATACTTAATAAAATAAACTTGAAGTATACTTCTTTTTGGTAAGGGTGGTCTAGCCTGAAAAATAAGTTTTTTTAACGTTATTTAAACATAAGGAACAAAATTTATGGGGCAGTTCATTTGCAGATTTTTTTTTTTTTGCTGATTTGAAATATGTAATCTAATTGTGAGTTCAGCAGGCAATTTTTGAGATTGCAGGCTTTCCTCATTCATTTAGATAGGACTTGGTCTTGGATGCCTGAAATAGCTTCCCGGAGGCGTTGCAAATATGGCTGCTGAGTGAACAGACTTTCCTTCAAAGGGACTTTGGGTAAGACATAGGGTGTATTTCCACATGTTTACCTCCCCCTTCGGGTAGGATGTGGTCTCCATAATGTTCCGCTCTCACTAGAGAAAGAGAAAACTTCCCAATGCTAACAAACAAGTATGCTCAGCTGTTAAAAATTTAACTGTTTTGAGAGTCAAAGAAAAGGCTATGAACAGCTGAGGTGACCTCTTCCCATTGTAATGGTAAGTTTCCTAGAGGCGATGGAGAAGTGAGGCCATGCTTCCTTGTTGTAAGGTTACAAGGAGGTGAAGTGCACTTGTTGGTTGACACGCCATGCTTGTCAGCATTTGAGGCACCATAGATTTATAATGCAGTTCAGCTAGTTCTGGCATCTAGTTCTGACCCCTAGTGTTGGAACTTCGACACAACATCAAAAGTAACCAAAAGAAAGGGAATGTCATGGTTACTATTGTAACTCTTGTTCCCTGTCCCTCATGCCACAACTCTGAACTGCTGCTGAGGGAGTTGAGATGTTATCTTGCAGAGATGGGACTTTCAAGTCACAAGCAAGTCTCAAGTCAAATCCCAAAGAGTTCAAGTTAATGAGATAATTAAGTGACTAATTAAATGATTATTGTGCATTAGTGATGAACAAACACCTGCTTGTTAACAATCAACATCAATGAAGAAAAGAGAAAACCCAGACTACATCTGACTTCGCCGCAGCCTTGTATGAAATCAACAACCCCCCCCACCACGGTCAACACCAAAAAAACCCATAAAAAAAACACACAATGCCACCATAATTGTGGTCAAGGGTTTGCTGGTACAAGGGCTCTTGCTCCTGCACTTTCAAATACTGTGCTTCTAAGCAATTGCAATGTTATTTCACAGCGAACTTATGTGCATTTGCTGAATAAAACCTTGAACTAGCAGATAAGCTTAGACTTTCTGCCTATAACTCATGATGAATGAACATCAAAAGTAGTCTCTCGTTGGTTTATTTTGACTGACATTACAGATATTCCACGTAACTGCAAAAAAAAGAAAAAAAGGTCCCCCTAAAACAAATGCCCCGTAGTGCTTTGATATTGAAAAACAAAAAAACAATTATCAACTCAGGCTTTTAGACATGAACACTTATCATATGATCCTCAACAGTGGTGACAATAATTATTCATACTTCAGTGCATGATGGGAGTTTTTACTATGTGTTACCCAGCATGCATTGCAGCATTAAGCATTTTTTGATTGTCACCATTGTTGAGATTCATAATCTGGTTCTTGATGTCTGTGTGTGTCTGAATAGCACTGGAGATCAAATTTTTATATCCATTACAAAGATTTAAAATTCATTCATAGTAACTATTAGAGCAGCACTTTGTATTACGTGCCATAGTTTCACAGGGTTGATTGTGCAAAACCTTAATATAAAATTTTTTTTGGTTGTAATCAGGTCAGCTCATGATAACTAGCTCATCATATAAAAACAGCTAATAGCTGCTCACTGCATAGCACTGATCTCTCATGCGTCACAACACCTCATGCATTGCTATAAAGAAATATCTAACACAAGAGTCACGGGTCAAGAGCACAACTAAAGCAAACACTGATCTCCATGATGGTGCCATCATTTTAACCAATAAAACATCAACATCCGTTCCTCTGTAATTCTCAATAACAGCAGGTGTTCATCGCTAATGCACAATCATCATTTAATTAGTCATTTAATTATCTCATTAACTTTAACTCTGAGAACTTGGGATGTGACTTGAAGTCTTGCTTGTGACTTGAAAGTCCCACCTCTTCTATTTAGGCTCCCAAGAGTTACCCCTAGTTTTGGAACTTTGACACAACACCCATGTTCCTCCTAGGATTGATTATTTGAACGAATCACATTGCTAGATTGTTTTTAAAAAAAAAAACATTGTTAATGCATTGTTAATATCTTGGGTGTTGTATTTTTTTGTCAGTATGTTTTAATTGAAATAGTTTAATAAATTGTCTTTGTTATAATTGACAAAATAATAATAATAATAATAATCTCTTTTCTGAACATTTATGTCGTATTTCAATTTCTTCACTACTTTTTAAACCACTTATAAGAGGAAGGACATGCCACCTGACCCTTGCCCTACGGACTGCTCTTTCTGCACAGCCCGTACTTCAGCGTTGATACCTCTGTATGTGACTATGACGTTGGGACAGCAGCTGTGGTTCAAGAGGGCAATGCTGAGAGAGCAACAGAAACACAATACAGTAATGTGGGAGGTGAAAAGTGGATAAAAAGAGTGTTAGAAAGAACCTCAGAGAGTTTAGAGAGCTAGTAAAGGATAAAAATAGAAATGGGAAATACAAGAGGCTGTAAAGGAGAAAAATGTCCCCGCTCAGACATCCCAAGATATGTTTCTCTAGTCTAAGTACACAAAATGATGGGTTGCAACTGTTGGGTAAGGAAGTCGGGGTTATTTGTGCCAATTTAGGTTGATAATCGTTTGTAATCATTAAGGCGCTATGTTGGGAATGTGGACATGAATGAGAGAAAACATATTTCTACTTGTTTAAACTAGAGGTGCTGGCACAGGTTTCTTAAGTTTGTCATCACAGGTATCTGTTAGTTTTGCATCTCCAGTTTGTTGTTTTTCTGTCTCATCAGTTTCTTTTTTGAAAGTGAAACAGCCCTGCAAACAAGCCTGCACTGGCCCTTTACGGGCCCACTTAGGGCTAGCCAAGCATGTCCTCCTCTGAGATTGCTCATTGGCCAGAAACGGTGCACCCCTTAGTACTGTGCACCTGCACTGGCAGCCCCTTCACATTAGACCTCCATGAAGCCTTGCACTGTTTTATTTAAAATAATCAAGTTTGAAGTCACCATTATGGAGGTAAGTGCTTGCTTTAAAGTAAACTGCACATCTCATGTTATGAGAAAATATTTTTAGTGAGAAAAATGATCAATGATGCACACTTACTTTGATATTGTGGCAGCCACTGCTAAGGATGCAGTGTCGGAAACCATCTAATTGCACTCGGATATCATAATAATAGTTACTATAAACAACTACAGCTGCACGGAAGGTGTATTTGAAAATACAACTTAAGAAAACCACATAGATTTGACACGTTTCTTTTTTAAAAACATAATATATTGTCAATAACATCGCAGATTCAGCCATAGTTTTTGTATTTACACTGCAATAAATAGATGTCCTTCATTTTTCAAAAATAAGCTAAAAGACTGATCAGACAAACGCTTAATTTAATTTATTAGATTTAGTTTCTAAATTGGAATTATTATTGGGACCAGTGGAAATGAATGCGATCAACATATTTACAAAAAAACAGTTTTTTAATGGAATATTATTGATATATTATATGCTAAAACAACAAGAGATACCGAGATGGGATTTAGAAATATAAAATTGAATGTGATATAGGCACAAATGGCATTTATAAGTCCTTAATCTCGTATTTCCTTAATGTCTTGAGTAAACCTTTGACGGTGTTAAACATGGGTTTCACATGGATGGAATATGCGATAGAAATGATATGCAGATGATAGATTGCAACTAAAATAGGCGTTGTAAGCCTCATATCTGGTGATTATCCAGGGTGGCGTCGGGGTGGAGTGCACGTAACGTCAAAATCCTTCCTCTGCACTCGGGATTTAAAAGGGATTTGTGCCAAGGGTCCAGCGGCTCGTAAACGCAGTGGTTCAATAGAATCGAAAACTTTGAGCATAACGCAAAATCTAGGCTTTGTGCACTACGTACCTATTTAGGATAATTTATGGAGAGTTCTTATATCACCTGAGACACCCTGTGTGCTGACGCAGGTTGTGAAAAAAGAAACTACTTTGGCCGACAGTGGTCCCCAGGAGCTGGGCACTGGATAAGACCTTAGTTAATTCAACTAACTTTATTCTGTAAGATGCTTCGGGCGCATGTAAACTGCGGGAAAAAAAAACAATAAAAAAAAACAAAAAAAAATCCAATTTTAAATGCATACGCACATTGAATGAAAACAGGAAACCATTTATCAAGATCAATATTCACTTTTTCTGAAACAAATAAAATACATAGTGAGATCTGTTCATGTTTAAGATCACTTCATGAACTATTTCACTGATAATTACATTAATACTAATTTATACGTGACTAAATAAGCGTATTCTATTTATTAAAAATACACTGCCGTTCAAAGTTTGGGATCATTAAGATATTCTAATGTTTTTTAAAGAAGTCTCATTCTGCTCATCCGCTGCATTTATTTGATCATAAACATTCACGGGGGAAAAAACATGTAATATTGTGCAAATATTATAGCAACTTAAAATAATTCGTTTATTTCTATTTAATATTTATAAAATATAATTTTATCTTCACTTGAGACAAATTTTCAGCCTCATTACTCCAGTCTTCAGTGTCACAAAAAAATCATTCTAATATGCTTGTAAGCTCCGCCCCCTACCTTTGTCTCGGCAGCGTTAAACTATCTGAATCTTTCAAACCACTACAGATGAGCCTACGGATGGGGCCTACGCCAAATAATTCTGTTTTTTATGTCTTGGTTTTGTAAAATAAATTACTTTGAAACTTGTCATACTTTTTTTTAGGATTCTTTGATGAATAAAAAGTTAAAAAGAACAGCATTTATTCAAAATATAAATTTTTTGTAACAATATACACTACCGTTCAAAAGTTTGGGGTCAGTAAATTTAATTTTTTTAATTTATTAAGCAGCAAAACGATTTTTCGTTTTTGTTTTGAGCATAGTAATAATTTTATCATCTCATTACTCAATGCCCAATTACTGTGACATTTGTATCCGTGTTAATAAAATGCTAAGCAAATTCCAAGGCCATTTTTGAACACAATCCATTCAAAGTGAATGACAGTCACTGATGTAAATAGCAGGACACTGTTTTATGAGCATTCAGAACTGCTCACAAACAATGTCCAAGAGAGGCTGGAAATAGACTTGGACCATCTAATGTTCCCTATTACAGCAGCATATATGATTATTCATCATCCAACAGTCTCATAATTTAAAACATTTAAACACAAAAACAGCATGAAGCCTTGTGAGAGGAGTACCTTGTTATAGATATCGTGTATGTGTTTTCTTGTGCTTACTCTGGAAAAATAGCTAAACCCAAGCTCGAGAGTTCCTCATCCTCCACAGTAAAGCCGTTACAGTGAACCTGTGTAAAGTAGACACAACACATCATGTATCATTGCTCTAAGCAATTGTTTATTTTAATTGGACATTTAAGTGATTAACTGACCCTTTGCGGAGACCCCTTTGGTTACTGTTGCTCGCTTAGACATATTTAGCAAAATGCTCCAAGGAATCAATTTAGTCTGATTGTCACTACAATACGTTCATAAAGTGCCAATAACAGAATAGATTATTGACACTTTATGGGGGAATAGGTAGAATGATGTGTAATATTCTAAAAAGCATTTTTATTATTTGTTGTTTTGGGTCACATCTCATATCCGTACTGAGTGAGCATTTTTCCTGGATATATTTAATCTACAAGGACCATTTAGGCATCATTATTCATCAAACTGTGTTTTACTATTTACCTAAGTTTTTAATTAAAATATTATAAAAAAAAAAATTGTTACAAAACAAACCTCACATTGATTTTGTTGAATGCAAACACATTAGGGGTTAAAAAAAAAAACTTACAAAGATCCGATAGGGAAAAACTCACCACCTATACTCCCTCTTTTTCAAGGCTATTAATTAAAAACAAACAACAACTCTGTAATCAATAATTATCTACACAATAACACTATTTACAATAATAAACTTCACCATACATGTACTCTCCATGTTTCCCCTTAATCAGAGCTTTTCAAACTTTTAAAAGTTTTAAAATTGAAAATTGACAATATTACACCCCCGCCCCGCTGAGCACCTAAATACTGAGGTCTTATGAAACGAAAAGACCGGTCTGTGCCAAACCTTGAAACTTATTTACAACATCATTATCTGTAATCCACAGCCTCTGCAAATGTCCTGCTTTCTGTTGCATGATGACATATGCTCGGTAGCAAAATCACGTGTGAACTGATGCCATTTTATTTACAAAAAAAGAGTTGATCAGTAAAGCAGTAAGGAAGGGCATTGCAAAGGGTCAGCTGTCAAAACTTCTGTGTTTACCTGTGATAAAAGTGTGAGCAGGGCCTGATGATCAGGGAAATCCAGATGTTTGGAGTAGAAGTGATGGAGACCAGCTATATGTGCTTCATTCATCTCTCTTTTCTCATTATCCATATCCTCCATATCTGTGAGTAAATGAAGACATAATAACATTATATACAGTAACAGCTTTACATGCTTAAAGTTAACATAGCAACTGTGATGTATTTCCAAGTGATAATGATATTCAAACAAGAGAAAAATAAATTTAACCACTGGGAATTAGATTAGATGGTTTAAAAAAGCACAATACACCCAAATAAAATTCAACACATTTTTGGAAAAACCTATAAAAATATGAATCACAAAGAATTGCAGAAAATGGACAAATTGAAAACTGGAAAAAAAAGAACTCAGAACTCATTTCAAAATACTGTGTAATACAGAGGAAACAGGCTCAAATTTAAAACAAAAAGAAATAACCAAAAAACCCTGAGCCCTAAAATTGAAAGATAACCAAATAATTAGACTTTGTACTTAAAGGAACTACAACCTGATATACTATAAAATAATAAATAATAACTGATAACACCCCTCTTTAAACATAAAGTTTTAGTTTTACTTATTTTACTACATTATGTTAAACTAAATAAAAATTAGAAATTTTGCCTTGCAAACTAGCTAAAATAAAAAGTTGTTGTATATATTTTATTTTATTTACTGTATTTCATTTCATTTTGTCATGATCGACCAGCTGGGTGCCCATGACTCCGCCAGAGGGCACTCCACCCCGACTCTTGGCACACTCTCACAGACTACATTTCACTCTAAGCTTTACCAGACCCATTATCACTTAATTGACTCACCTGTGTCTTGTTACCACATTCATCAGTCCCCCCAATTAAAGCCTGGTTTTTACATTCTTCATTGGCTCAGTATGTTACCTGTAGCTTTACCCCCAAGTATCCCCATCGTTTTTCCTTGATTGGACCTTGCCTTGTTTTTGACCCTGGACTGTTTCTGATTTCTGAATGTTTTTGCGCCTGCCCATGATAAGACGAGCTGTTTATTGGATTATTCTTTTGTCGCATACCTGGATTGTCCCATGTTTGCTGTACTGTTTGACCCTGCCTGCTTTTGCTACCACAATATCGTTGGATACAGCCTGTCCTTTGGATCCATTCACTGCATTATCACGCCTCCCCACGTTAGAGAACACTGAGATAGGTAGGGGTGTGTGTGTGAGACTGATGCCGGGTGATGAGATACAGGTGATTGCAATGGGTGCTGAGTCCAGGCAAAGGATCATGGGAATAAGTCAGATGAATGTGCAAAGTACAGGACGTAGTGGCCCTCTAGTGGATCTTGTGACACTCCAGCAGACTGCAATCGTAACACATTTATTTATTTCATAGCTAATGAAAATGTTTAATATATATATAAGTAATTTATTTTATTTTTTATTTTTGCTGATAAATGTGAAAAGCTACTAGAGTTGAAAGCTGTACATTTAAAAAAAGATGAAGTACATAAAATGAACTCTTACAACCTACAACAAAATCTACAGCATATTTCAATGCAAAAACAATAAAGTGAACATTGTCATAATCAACAATAGATCATAAGCAAACACTTGACATAAATACACGGTACTCATTGACTGCAAACTGCTTTGAAACCACAAGTCTGTAGAATGCGCAACAGTGCTCCATTTTTACTTTGAACTTGTAGCTTACAGTCTTTATTTAAATGATAGCCTTTTGAAATGTAATAATCAGATTGGACCACCAACATCCCGTATCATGATTCATGTTTACCATCCCCAAATTTAAGACCTAAAGAGTGGTAGTTAAGACTTGTGTTATACCATTTAAACGACTATTTATGAGCTTAAATATGACCAAAATAAAAATAATAAAATAAAAGCATTGCACTATAGCATCACAAAAGGGCACTTCTAGATAAAATGTCTTGATATGTGAAAACCCATTTGACAAAATACATTTAAAAATACAAAACGCAGCATGCCCTCTCTGTCAGATGCGTTAAACGATTTCTGGTACTTACGGCCTTCCATATCCCTCAGTAAGAGCAGTTTTTCTGACGGGCTTCTCTCTTTCTGTTGTCTCTGCATCAGTAAATACGTGTCAAACACTCATTGATTCTGTCTCAACAAAGAGAGTAATAAAATGGTGTTTGTATCTGACCAGCCTGTCGATGATTCTGGCCACCAGTCGCACCGTCTCTGAGGGGCACCAGTTCTCTCCATACACACACATAGCATGACACTCCAGCTTGTGCATGGGCCAGTTCTTTTTCTGTCAAATACACAAAAAAATGACACCTGAAACACTCATTAATGCATATACACTATACACAGCATGAATGTTTATAAGGTACAATGACACGCAGAGATAAGATGCTTATGTTATTTCTTGTGAAATTGCAGAATATGAAAATCATTCAAAGACACCCATTATTATCAGGAAAGAATGGTTACTGATTTTAAGATAACTGTAGATTTTGTGGAATACAATGCTTTATAGTATAGAACAGAGATGGGCAACTCCAGTCCTGGGGGCCACTGTCCTGCAGACTTTAGCTCAATCCCCAATAAATCAAGTTTTAAAAAATCATGAGAAAATCATATCGTGAATCATATCGCGCCATATCAGGAGTGGTGAAAACATCGTTACATTCCTAGTCAGATTGATCGGCTGCATTTCATACGATGTCATACACACCTGTTTATACACATCTTGAGTGTAAAAATGCCAATTCTAGCCTAACTTTTTCATTAGATTTTGGTGTTATTGTTCTTCAAATAACTTTTTGTATTTAAATCTAAATTTACATCTACAATTTACATCCAATTTTTATTTTAAAAATAAATAAATAAAACAAGAGCAAATGTAAAAATATTACTCTTTGTCACAACATTATGGGAAAATATAATGAGATACACAAAAATTTAGACAACAGATTGGATCTCATCCACACTATGCTGACGGCGTGCTGGAGTCTTACTGTACCCTTACCATGACACCCTAAACTTAAGAAGTGAATAAAGACTTAATTTCTTCAAATTTGAATTTGTGTGGACAACCAGATAGTTTGGTACGAAGTTTGATGGTGATATGTCTCGTATAAACAAAACATGATACACAACAACAATTTCAGAAGGAGATTGAGCATATGGCTATAATTTCAAACCTAGTGCTTTGCCAGATGGAGACCCAATAGACCCAGTAGTGGTACTTGTTGATGTATATAAGTGACACCAAAGAGTGCAGGTGTGTCAATGCTGTCGGTGGGGGGGGTTACACATGCTTCTTGCGTCACTGATGTTTCATGTGTAACTTCAGTCACTGATGTTTCTGAACTTCATGAACCAACAGCCACTTACAAGGGTAATTCACTGCTGACATGGTGAACTTTTAATAAAAACTTGGCTTTCAACACAATAGAAAGTTGAAAAAAAAAATCTGAAATTGCATATGTACATGACTAGAGAAAACATAGAAAGAATGTGACCTTCTCTTTGACACCCATAATTAACTTTTGATTTTGGCACCATCCAGTTGATCCAACTGTGCGGGAATACAACAATGTGGAAGTTCGATCTATAGTTTTAACAAAAGCCTTGTGATGTGAATTTCATTATCAGCACAGTACATGCATTTCCCAATTTTTCCACATGTGCTCTGGCCCATTGTTTCACAGACATTTTTAAAACATGATAGAAATGTATCAAAAATAGTGAAGTACAGTCTTTATTAAATGACCATACATAATTTAAGTAGATTTGTTTTACTTTTTATCAGGGCTGATTCCCCACCCTCAATTTCTGAATGTGACACTGTTGTCTATGGAAGCCGTTTCCCCAATGGGGAAAAAAAAGATGTAAACTCGAATTCTGAGAAAAAACAAAAATCAGAATCGTGAGATCTAAACTCAGAACTGCAAGATGTAAACTCAGAACTGTGAGAAATAAATAAAGTCACCTTTTTTGATAAAATAAGTTCTGAATCGGGGGATTATATGTCACAGTTTACCTTTTTAATTTTTTTATCCCGTCTCAAAAACAAGCTTCCAAAGCTGTCAGATACACTTTTATTTCATTCATGTATGTCTTTCCTGCAGTGTTCTTTTTGCTTGCAATCTGTTTCTTTTTATCACTGTTAGTATGTATATGATTGTGTGTATGTGTGTGTGATTTACCTGACAGTTCACATTGCAGTAGAATGCTTTTTTGCACTTTCCACATTTTGCAAGACCCTTTTTCCTGTATGACAGAGAGAAAAAAAACACACACACAACCACCAATGTTCATTAAAACTCGTGTGTGTGTGTGTGTGTGTGGTGCTGAAAGAAGCAGCAATATTTCCATGTAACAGTAAGCATGTTTCATGTGAAAATTACTACGTGTTTATTACTACATGAAAATATAACTTGTTCATTGGCACACATTAATTCACTATATTTTGTGTGACTTGCGGTTCATTTACAACCAAGAGAGACTGCAACAGAATGCGATAGAGCAAGGTATTAGAGTTGCAATCTCTCTTCAGCAGCTGTCACAGTGAGTGTGCTGTCACCACACACGGCTAGAGCAAATGTCCTGAGTTTGGGCAGCTGCTTCAGGACATTCTGCTGTATTTTTAGATGTGCCCCTTTGGAGCTTATCTGCTGGCCATGACAGAAAAGAGATAAAAAGTAGAGAAGGGCTTAATTGTTTATTTTCTCTAGTGCTGTCTTTTTTCTGTTTTATATATCAACAAGCGTTAGACTATGCCTTAGGCATCTTTCAACTAAAATCAAGAGAAAACTGACAGATAATATTAGTTAAATTCAAACATTACACACATGCACACTCTCTCTCTCTCTCAAAGATATGTAAATTGTTTGCACCTCTACACATGCTGTTAAATCCTGTCATTCATTCAGCTTTACCAGAACGTTCAAATGCAACAATAAATACATTTTCTAATTAAGCTGTATAAATGAAATAATGCTAGTAACAAATGAGAACGTACACATTTTTTTTTTTTTAGCGGTATGTATTCGTATACATCCAAGTTTGTTAGAAAATAACAATCATAAGCATAAAGTAACACAGTAGCCTATAAGATATTCCAACATCAATAAAGAAGCTAAATAAATAAATAAGGCAAGGCAGACCGTATAAAGCACTGTTCACAGATGAATCCTCTCTCGTTGACGGACAGTATGTATGAATAAGCGGGACACGAGAAGAGCAATTCACCGGCTTCATACGCTCTGCTCACCCGCAGTCCTCTGCCCTTCCCCGGGCTGCTAAACTGCTCAATGCCCGCGATGCCTTCACACTCCACCATCATCACACACACACACAAATCTAGCACTTAAAGTCCACACCGGTGTTCAGAGTTCTGAGGTTTCTGAGATTTTCCATGTAAATGGGAGGAGCATATATGAATATTTATGAGTTTCCCCAACATGCACGGAATCTCAGAACTTATTTCGGGAAGGTAATGAATTGTCGGTCACGATCTCACGCTGTGGGTCTGCGTTTTATAAGTAAAATTCAATACATCCACACATTTTTTCGGGCCTCTTTAGGCATATCATTAGATTTATGTTCGCTTGTGGATTTAATTCAATTGTATGAGAAGGTTTTAGAATTAGCACTATACAATGGCAGTCATGGCTAGGGTTGCCAACTTCAGAAAAGGAAAATAAAGACAATAGTGGTTTTTCATAGACGATACTGGATTCCCAACACCGGCCTATTCTTATAGATATAATGATATATATATTTATTATTTATTTAAATGAGGTCCTATGCCATCAAGCGGTTGTATCTTTGATCAAAATACAGTTAAAACAGTAATATTGTGAAACATTTTTGCAATTTCTAATATTGGTTTCCTATCTTTTTATACTATAATTTATTTCTGTGTGACGCAGCACTGAATTTTCAGCATCATTACGCCAGTCCTCAGTGTCACATGATCCTGATTTAATCATTGTTCTTACTTCTGATTTATTAACGGTGATTTCAAAATTGTTCTTACCATGTCACTTTTTATCAATTAACACACCTCCTTGCTGAATAAAAGTATTATAAAAGTTTCTTTAAAAAAAAAAAAAAAGAAGAAATTTACTGACCCCAAAACTTTTTTTGGGGGGGGGGGGGGGGGGGGGGGGTGGGGGGGGGGGGGGGGGTGGGGGGGGGCGGGGGGGGGTGGGGGGCGGGGGGGGGGGGGTGGGGGGGGGGGGGGTGGGGGGGGGGGGGGGGGGTCAGGTTTGTGCTTGATGTATCAGAAGAACCTTGACAAATCTTACTGATCCCAAATAAATTATATATAATATATATGAAGAGTTCAGATGCAAAACCCTCAAAGTGCCGTTTGAAATTTTCTTGTAAAATTAGCATTTTTTTAATCAGGCTCCTATGTTTATGTTCAGTTATTTCACTTTAATGGCAATTAAAAGATCCTATTTATTGCCATTAAAGTGAAATAACTGAAATTAAACAATAGGAGCCTGATAAAAATGTTAATTTTAGAAGAAATTTTCAGATGGCACAGTATTTTATCTATAGCACAGCAGCAGGGGATTCCTGTACATATTTATCCTTTGTGTGTGGTGCTTTATTATATTATACATATGTGCAAGTGTTAGTGGTGCCTGAGAAGTGGGATACTCTAATTATGCCCCATCAAACGTTTTTAAACAGTGACTGGAAACACTCGTCTTGTATAGTTACCCCAAAATGGCCGTCTATTGTGCATATGTCCCCCCCCCCCCCCCCCCCCCCCCCCCCCAAAAAACCCCCACGTACTGCTGCTGCTTGACTTTCACCGGGTAGAATCCTTATAATTAATTTGCCACAGGAATAGTCAGATTTTGCAATAATTAATAAATAAAAACTGCAGCAATGAACATTTTGTCAGAACCTCTAGTACATTACATGCTATTTTGTTTAGTTGTCTGTTCGTAGGAGAATAATGATCTCAATTTTTATTTTTTTTTTTAAATCATGACAATCAATTTATCTAGAATTTATCCCCCCATCCCAACCACCTTTTTAATATAAATAAGCACCGCCAAAAGATATGGACTGCTTTGGGTGCTTGACACTTCATTGGTTATTTTGTGTTTTAAGAATGATATTCAAGGTTAAGAATCCGCTGAAAATTACTTAAATGTAAATACGACTTTCCTCATTGATCACGTCTTCCCTCAGATAAAATGCACGTTTTCTTGCGTGGCTGGATGTTGGAATCACATCGTTTGCATTCACTCAAACTGATTTGCTGAAGTCGAAACGCGGTCGCGTTTGTCCATATATATGTACAAGTCATTGGTGTTTGGTGATGAGTTTTTGACTCAAGGTCTGCATTTAAAGTCACACCAAAGATGTTCAGCCTGTGATTAGGACTTTGCTTTCTGCAGATCAGTCAAGTTCTTCCACATTGACTGAATCAATCTTTTTTTTTTTTAACACCAGCTTGCCTTATAACACAGGCATGTCGTGTTGGATAGAAAGTCCTGTCAAACTATTGTATAAAAGTAGAAGCCACATAATTCCCTAGACTAGCATTATATTCTTAAACATTAAGATTTGTACTCATGGAAATTACTAAAGTAGTCAAACCTGTTCATTAGAAGGGGGTCTCCCAGTACTTTTGACAATATATTGTGCAAGCCAGCCTAGTAATTTAATAATGTTGACCTATTACTTTTGCTATTGCTTTTGACCAAAACGCAGGCTCCCCTACAGGAGTTTTAAAATCCGAACCGATTATTAAATCTGGTTGCAGCACACACATAAGAAGAATCTTTGCAGAATATCTTGCCTCAAATCTTTAACATGCACACACTACAAGATTCGAAAATCATGGTGCGTCACACACTACAAGATATTAAGATTATCATGCCAGAGGGAGCGCCTCATGTGATCTCACGCAGCAGATCATTATTGATATTTCAGTGATGTTTACATATGTTAGCTAGCGTGCTAGCAGCTTTCTGCACTCACCCCTATGTTCAAAACTGAGGCGATTTCACCCCAGCGCTTCTCTTTCTCCTTACAGTTCCCTGTTGAAAAAAACCAGCATATGCTGGTTAAGTATGTTTTGTGCGGATGCTGTTTAAACTGGTCCTTTGCTGTTATGCTGGTCCTTTGCTGGTTTATGATGGTCCTTTGCTGGTTTATGATGGTCCTTTGCTGGTTTATGATGGTCCTATGCTGGTTTAAGATGGTCCTTTGCTGGTTTAAGCTGGTCCTTTGCTGGTTTAAACTGGTCCTTTGCTGGTTTATGATGGTCCTTTGCTGGTTTATGCTGGTCCTTTGCTGGTTTAAGCTGGTCCTTTGCTGGTTTATGCCGGTCCTTTGCTGGGTTATGCTGGTCCTTTGCCAGCACATGACCAGCATAAACCAGCAAAAGACCATCTTAAACCAGCATCCCAGCATCAAAACATACATAACCAGCATATGCTGATTTTTTTCAACAGTGTTGATACGTTCGACACATTTACAGACAGTTGTGCAGTGGTGAAAGTAGAAAAAATATACTCAATAAAGTACCATTACTTTCCAAAAAAGTAGTGTAGTAGAGTAAAGTACTTGTCCAAAAAATACTCTAGTAAGAGTAAATACGTACCTATTTACAAGACTCACAATCACCAATCAAGCAAAGTAGAGTATTGAGTAGTGAGTACCTAGCTGTGGATTCTACCCCCTCATAATGAACGCTGTACACCGCAATTTATACATTTTAAAAACTTTGTACATTCTTTAATTCACATTATCTTGTTTGTCATAATGAATGAAGAATATCTATCATCCAGCAATTTTTAATTTTGACTGCCAACTCTTTAAATTACATCAAAACAGCACAGAAACAGTATTAATTTGAAGAAAAGATTAAAGTTATTCTCAGTACATTCATCCCCATTTAAATCATAAAGTTTAAAATCATGTGTCAGGCCACTGAGACAGCATGCTGTTGTTGCACATAATATATTAATGTTTAACAGTGCAAATACAAACACCATTAGAATCTCATAGTTCAGCATCACATACCATGATATGGGTTAAAATGAGAGCTCATTTCTCGCCAAAACGGTGCCCGTTTTAGCGTTTTGCAATAAAAAAATAAAAATAACTAAACTTGATAATATGTTACAATTTTAACAAATGCACATTGTTCTAGAAAGATGGCATCATGCCATACCTTTTACACATTTACTCAAATTGTTATGCTGATAATACAATTTGTAAGGAAAAATGCATTAAATAGCGAAGTATTTCTGGGGAAACTTTTTCAAAGGAAAACACAGACACACACGCACATGTCTCTTTGCTGAGCCGTGGCGGTCTCGGTGAATCAGCAGCATCCAAAACTCAACGGAACAAAAAGTGTTGAAAATAGTTTGAAAATAGTTTATGCGCGAATGCACTTGCTAACTGAAGGCGGATTGTATAAAATGGATAAAAAAACTTTTATTAACGACCATCAACAGCCAAACAAGTTCAACAAGCAACAACGACTTATTCAAGTGACTGCTGCAGAACGCACGCGAGAGAGAGAGAGACGAGGCAGCGCAGATCGCGCGTCTCATAAGTGAGTGGGAATTGCCGAATGTGGCACTTGCGGGAGTTAATATAACCTCATCTATACTATGTTTGGTATCTATGAGTTCGTATTTTCATGATATAAATGAGTGTATATTATATGTTGATACCTATGCAACACATTAGTACAGTGTTTCATAACCCTGGTCCTGGCGCCCCCCAACACTGCTCATTTTGTATGTCTCCTTTATCTGACACCTATTTCAGGTCCTGGAGTTTCTTTTAATGAGCTAATGATTTTGAATCAGGTGTGTTTGAGTAGGGAGACACCAAATGTGCAGTGCTTGGGGCGCCCAGGACCAGGTTAGAACACTGCCTTATATTATAAGAATCTTGAGATCTTTCTGAACACCCTCGAGGGTCATATACACAACACCATGCTAGAGACAAAGAGTCATAAAATTTCCCATCCAGTTCGCATTCCCATGTGGTCACATCAAATCCCAGAAGTGATCTCGATAGAAATAAGGCCTCACATTAGTGACCCGCCTGCAGTCTGCGGTTCTGTTAGATTCTGAAAAGATGAGGATGTGAGCTAGAACGCTTCTGCACCCCTGTAAAGGGGTCATATATTACAAGATCATTATTTTGTGTATTTGGTGTAACCAAATATGTTGACATCCTTTAATGTTCAAAAAACACATTATTTTTCAAAGACTAGTACATTATTGTAGGTCCTCTATGCCCCCCCTATCTCAAACACGTTTTTTCAGCAAAGCCCCCTTCCTTTGACCAAGCGCATATGCTCTGATTGCGCAGCTGACCCGTGCAAGCATGGTGATTGGCCAACACCGCAAGCACTGCGTCGGAAATTAATGCCCCTTACATACTCTGCGAGCTTCAACTTTCAAGTAATATCAGAGAAGTTATAAGTGTCGTTAGTTTTACCATCCGTTCAGCCGAAAGGGCCAGAGTCGCGTTACGACTCAGTGATGATCGTACACCAGCCGCGGTTAGACAGATGACGTTGCTATTATTTCTGACAGCCAGTTCCTCTCCTGGATGTGCCCTGTTCCGCTCACACAATGGTGTGTTACTCTGCGCTGCGCATAACTCCGTATTTGAACAGTCAATATCAAATACTTAAACTATTAAGAAAACATACTTACAGTAGCTGATTCGGAATAAGCGCCAGATTGTCATAGCAAAGTCCGAATTGACCCTTTTTTTTTTTTTTTTTTTTTTGAAATAGCCTTTTGCACAATGCCACCTGTCCTCTTCCTAGGGTTCAAAAAAAAAACTACCCCCCAAAAAACTGTCGTCCATAAAATGCGTTTGCACAAATTCGAACATCTGGGTTTTGCTGCTCTGTTGTAAATAAATCTTAACCAAATGATTCCTAATTGCATCTACTTCCTGAAGGCCAAATAAAGCGCTTTTGCTTTCACACTGAAACACACAACGTCTCCCTGACATGCTGCATCAACACAAACTGCGGTTACTGAAACCACGCCTTCTTTTCTTTGCTCGTGCACATTTGGGCGGCTTATCTAATATTGTCACATAGTGATTAGTATGTGGGGGCATAAATGAGCACATTTTAGGAGGGCGTGGTTGACTTAACTTTTATAAAAATATCTGCTTTGGATTGGACTTTCTCTTTGCAACTTTACAGATCTTCTTTATGCCCCAACAGCCTGTAACACTCCAAAGAGAAATGAAAAAAATGAAATCGCATCATATGACACCTTTAAAGTCTGGCACCAGGCTTCGGCCTTGTCGTTACATTCACCCATATCTTGATCTCATCAGCTGATGTCTCTCTTAGCTCTTCATCATCTTCATCTGGGAGAAAACTCTCCCGACCACCACAAAGTCAGAATAACAAAGGCTCTCTCTCTGTTTCCATTTACCTTGTCAGTCCTTGTTTTTTTTTTTTTACTTATATGTATAATATGGAATTTGTTACATATAGAGTAGTCTGTGCTTTCCGTACATAATAAAATGTAATTATGTGGCAAAACATGGAACTAATTTGTCATTTTTATCATATTGCTCCTCTCTTTATTGTCGTGTCCATTGTTTGGTGTGGTTTTGGGTATTGTGCCGTTTTAAGACCTTTGAACTAAGAGAAAACATTTGCGAAGTGATATGGACATGCAATGCGGTCGAGAGCTGCCTGGAACTACATTCGCTGTGCGTTTCCCTGAAAATAATAGGCACACCTTAGAACGTTCGTCAGCCAATCAGATTCAAGCATTCAACGGCCCCGTAGTATAAAGGATTTTAAATGTGCTTCGCGTCGGGTGGTTCTTTGCCTCTACGTCGTGCATTTAAAATCCTTTAATGCACAGCAAACCGTTGATTATCCCTTACATATATAAAATCAGTTAATTAATTAAGATCGGTCAGTACTAAAATTAACCATGGCTTATTACAGTAAAAGTTTTTTTTTTTTTTGCGGATTGATTGCCATTTGTAAAACCACAGTTTTACTACAAATAACATGGTTAAACTATGGTTAGTTTGTCAAAACTATTATTATTTTGTGGTTACCATGGATGAACTACAAACCCCCCTTTTTTCGTAAAGACACTTGCTACAATTTACAGTAAAACGCAATTAGGCTATTGACATTACTGCACGTTTTACATTTTTTGGTTGTTTATTTTTTTTCGAAAAACATTTAAATGTAAGATTATAAAACATAAAAATTGCAACCTGTATCACTGTTTTCTCCTTCATTATCCATCGGAACTGATCCTGGGATTGGAAATGCCCGTGCAAAAAGTGAAATATGAAAAAGATGACCTCTAAATGATCACATGACCTGTTAATTGTTTTTTTTTGGAAGTGGGGATTATTTCGAACACCTCCATAAACGCGCATTTTATGTTGTGGTATGAAACCCCGGACTTTCGTAAGTCCAATTTACACAGCTACTCATATCCCAAGCCATGGCCCCCCATGCCAACAAGCTTGGCCGCCTCCTCCCTTTGAATCATACACAACAACAATTGTGGTGCAATGGCGCAGTTTGTCCTTGAAGCCTACTGCATAAATAAAGAAGACATCACCAGCAGCTAAATTCAAATCTGTCGTTCGCTGGCTGGCACAGAGCCAGAGACACACACGTTTTTAAAGCACTGCGCATTATAACCAATCCCATACTATATGTTGAGGTTATATACAAGACACTCAGAAGGCTTTCAAGATGAGTCACCCGCTGAACCTCTGTTTTGTCACTGCGCTGCTGCGGCCTTACTGAAATCTCGGGCTAATTACTCATCAAACCCAAAGTGAAGAGACGAAATGTAGTATATTTAATTTTACAGTGTAAACAGCTTTAGATTATTATGGGAGTTTTTGAGAGTGCTTGAATTCGCTGGACTGAAGTGAAAATGTTCTTTGATAGTGTAAACGTTCTTTGCTCTCTTTTTGTACAATGAAAGTGTTATAGGCTAATTAGTAACTTACAATGTTTTTATTAACTTCACATTAAATACAAAGTCAGTCGTATTAAATATATTTAATGGTATGACATTTATATCTGGTACTTAAGTAAAAAGACGAATTTTTATGTAAAGTTAATAGATTAATACTATTAGGCTACATTACTAGAGAACTAACATAATCTTTAAAGGTGCAAAATGCATTTACTTGCACATATTTTAGAATCGGAATATTTTGGGGAAAAAAAATGAAACCTGCTGAATAAACATTAGACACATTAGAAAATTTGTAACAACTGGCTACAAATTGGTTTTAAGGGAAACTGTAATGGACCTGTTGGCCTCTACTGGTAATTGGTTGCCTTCTATTGGTGGCTTGTTAAAACCAATACATCCTAATGGAATGTGTCCCAAAACATTTTTAATGGTTTTAATGTTTAAAAATTGATGGTTTGTAATGTTTGTAATGTTATTTGTTGTGGAAATCATTACAATTTTTTGTGATGGTTTTATTTATTTATTTATTTCGTAGTATACAGAATCCTATATCTGTTTGTGGCTGCTGTGTGTCATATGACAAGTATGAGAGCCCCCCCTGCTCTTGATTCGTGCCAACTCAAAAATGATGCCTCTGACACTACAATACAAAATTTATTTTCAAATAATGAAACATGTGAAACATTCATGTTAGTTGCAATTGCTATTATACGCTAGATTGGCCCTCGCTACAAACATGGTGAAAAATGACAATTAATATGCTACTGTCAGTAGTTTAAGATGAATTTTAAAATTGTGCCCCCTAAAAGCACAAGTGGCCCCTGTCTGTCCCCCCCAGTTACTGTGGTCTAGAACCGCCCCTGCAGTTCACCCCGACATTACAGTTGGCTCTTAAGAGAAGAGTAAGGGTATAAAGATACTGCGAGACAAAAGTGCATTTGTATTGTTACTTTTTCTGTAAGTTTATATAGTTGAAATTTGCGGTTTTCATTATGTCATTCCTAAATCAAACCATTAACACAAATGTTTTTACTTGATTTCTTAAATTGAACACTTAAACTATAGTTTATTAGTAATATTTCTATTATTTCTTTATCAGATTGAGTTTATGGTCACCCTATAAATACCCTACACATAAAATGATTATGTAAATATCAAAGATTTAATAAAGAAAACAATAACTGTATATAAGAAAATGTAATGCAAGTGTCTAAAATATAAGCGGAGATCTACAACTGAATATATACAACAAATAGCACATTATTATTTTTTTATTGGTACTTTACTGTCATTGCTTATTAAATACAATAATAAGATAGATCGTAACATTCAGCTATTTTCTTTAAAAAACTATTCTAAATTAGTTAAAAAACAAAAAGAGGGAACCAAAGCAGCTTGGGCAAATATTTTGTGGGCATAACACTTTTAATAAGGCAATCTTGATCATTTCTCTTGGCAAAGTTTAGCTACTAGTGTCTTGATACAAGGATGTGAAATCATTCTACTGAAAAAATCCAATATGAATGGAATGGAATAGGAATGTCAATGTTCATTTCTGTGTCGTTCAGTCTCACATAGGACTGAATATTCTTAGCATCCTTGAGGGTCTCAATAATTTGGTTCATTAGAACTTCCAGTCGGGTCATACTAGATTCAATCCAAGCCTGGATGTCATCAATCAGTTGCTCAAGGGTCATCTCAGCAAAAAAGTCCTGGGCCTTGGCTTTGACAGTTTTATAGTAGTCTTGAATAATTCTGCTGGTCTTCTCAGCCTTCTCAGCTATTTCATTTAGAATGTTGGAGTTGACAGTTTCAGGGAAAACTTTACTGATCCAGGATGAGAGCTTGTCCAGATCTTGAAATTTGATAGAGTTTATGAGCTTGTCTGCTTTCTCCATACTTAATTTCAGGATTTCAGGCAGTTCTTTCAGACAGTCATCAATGGTACTTTCTAGCTTCTCGTACTTCCTGCTGATGTCATCGTAAATTGCAGTGATGAAATATGTTACTTTGTCCTTTAATGAAGCAACTTTCTTCTTCAGCCACAAAGTAATTTGACTAGGGAGCTCCTTGTTCCACTGTGTCTGGAAGCTCAGTCTGTTTGAGTTCTTTATTGCAATGTCAACCTTCAGAATGTCCACGTAATCCTCAGACTGTAATAAAAAATAGAATATGTCATTTTCATGTCTACTTGTTAATTGAACATTCAAAGTATTAAGATATTCATTGATATGTAAGATACACTAAGGCCTAATCCCATTTCTACAATTTAGCCCTTCCCCTTTCCCCGTTTCGTGCGTTCACATGAAGGGGTAGGGGTGTCTCGATTATTTTTTGGTTGGAGGGGTAGGGGTAAGGGTCAGATAGCCCTTCAAACGAAGATTTTTCAGGACCACACTTCAAACCAATGGTCTTCATTTTTCAGTGTGTGTGTGTGTGTGTGTGTGTGTGTGTGTGTGTGTGTGTGTGTGTGTGTGTCAGTAAGCAGCGCATTAATATAGAACACTAATTAAAGGCTCTAATGCACACCAGTACAGTATAGGTGTATAGTATGGGTGTATAGGAAGATGACGTATGATGTCCTTGACACTGGTGAAGGGGTATAAAATAGAATTGGGAATGGGCCTAAATGTATAATAAATAAATTGACTGATATGTAAGATACACTAAATGTATAACAATTTGTTATATTCTGAAATAAAAATTTAAAAAATTCTTACTGGGTTTGCACCAAAAAGTCTTCCTGTATGGTGGGATAAGCTCTTGCTCTGCAGCTGAAGACCAAGGAGTCCAGCAGATGGGGAAGATACAGAGACAGTAAGACCTTCTTCTGTATTCCCAGTTAATTTGTGGTAAAGCGTAAATTTCACATCTGGCAGATTTACTTTGGCAGCATTTGAAATAACAACCTTTGAGACTTCTGTGTTGGTCTCAAGATCTCCATTATAGTTGTTCTCAAAATATTTATGCTCCACAATTAGATTGGTAAACAATTTCATCCCGGAATTCATGTTGAAGGTGGCAGAGCCACTGGTTTTCCCATTGATTAAACCAAACTCCGAGCTAACCTGAGTTTCAAACTGGGCAGCAGTTTCATCCTGATTAAGGATCTCAGCCTTTGTCTTCATAATGATCATAGCTGTTTTCACAGTGAAGTCATAGGTCAGGTCTCCCATGATAGGGATCATTATTGATTCCTTAATACTGGGAAGAGTGATCTTAGCAAAATAAGGACAGTCATATGTTTCAGATGTGGTCTTGGCAGTTGTGAAAATGGGTATTTTAATTTTCGTAATGACAGAATTGAGGACTGGCTGCATGTTGAACATCTCAGGGTTCTTCACATACTTAAGCTTTGCATCCATATCAAAGGTCTGCTGAGGTGTGATCAAAATTGTTTTAAGGCCGGTGTCCTCCCATAAAGAAAATTTCTCTACATACGGTGTTTCTTTGTTAATGAATGGGACAGTCAATTTAGGAATGTTAATCGGCATGGTCAGCACATTAAAGTCAGCCTCACCATTGACTGATGCAGAGAACTGGATTTCTTTCTCATCGTTAGCCATACTAAAGTAATGAGAATATTTATATTGATTGAACCTAGCAAGACTGGTCCAGCTGGCCTGCTGCACAGAGGGATTCAGAGTTAAAGCCATATCGTTCAGCAAATCAACTTCACTGGACAACCTAAAGGGAAGCATTACTTTGGTGTTTTTCTTATTCTTGGTGTCAAAGATAATTTCAAAAGGCACAGCCTTGAAGTTAACGGAGTTGGTAATGGTGCCTTCAACTTTCCCAATCAGTTCAGCATCATGAGACCCACTCAGCTCAACCATGGGTTCCTTCAAACAAATCTGCCCTTTCACTGCTGCAATGCTTCTCTTGATGAAAGGAGTTTCTGTCTCTGCATGCACATTAAACTTGATCTGAGTCAGACCTCTACTCTCAGCATCAACTTTCTGCTTCATCTTGAGAAGACTGCTCTCAGTGTCACCATCAAAAGTCAGTTTTATGGACTCCACGTTCATCAGAATCTCCAAGTTACTCTTGTGGGTTCCTTCATCAGAATAATCAAAGATAGACAATTTTTCTTTGCCATTATTTCCAAGGGTGAAAGTGATTATGCCAGATTCCAGCTGAACAGCAGCTTTTTGGGTCATTGTGGCTTCACTGAAGATGTTGGCCACTGGCATGTTCACACTGTGGATGTAAGAGGTCTCCAGAGTACCTGAAAAGCCATTCTCTGTGCTCAGAAATGCATTGTTCACTAAGTCAGCAGTGTATGGCTCTGTGGTTGCCTTAGCTGTGGTCTTGGAAGATACCTGGGCAATAGGGCCATTGATGGACATTAATCCCTCATGATCCAGAGAGAAAGCCATGTGATTTGCCTTCACTGTCTCAGTCAGAGACAGCTCTTTCATTCTGGGAATGCTAAGGTGAGCAGTTGCATCAAAGGTGTAAGCCAAGAGATCAATAGGAGTCTGGAACTGAGAATTCAGGTTAGCAGTGAACTTGTCGGTTGAGTTATTAAGTTCAGCACTGGTCTTCAGAATGTGCTCTGAGGATTTGATTTCAATTTCACCATGCAGCATTCCAAAGCAGGGGACCCTAATGAGATCAGTGACTATCTGCTTTACTTCATCAGCCAAGGTACCAAAATCATAAGACATAATTTCATTGACTTTGGTATTTAGTAATTTTGTCAGTTCATTAATTTGTTCAAAGATTCTTTCAAATGCTGGTTTCATGTCAAGAGAGTTTAGGTAACTTGCAGCTGATTGCATAGTTTCCCTTAGCTCATATTGTTTCATTAAATCCACAGCATCATCAATGATTTTCTCAACCATTGCCTCAATCTCATAATCTGCCAAAACCTCATCAATTTTGTTGACAATTTCATTTATCTTGGTGATAATGCCAGTTTTTTGGCCCAAAATGTCGATCAAGTCCCTGATAGGTTGCAGGTTTTTGCCCATTTCCATTACTACAGCTGTCATATTGGAGGCAAAAAGTCTCACATCATCCAAGAACATGTCCACATCAAAATTTTCAATTACCTGTGAAAGTTCATTTCCTTTGCTTTTAAAAGTGGCTGTAATGTCATATTTAGTATCAATGCCATCAAGCAGGTCAATGCTACGATCTTTCATGGTGAGCATTGCAATTTTGACCTCCTCTATGAGAACAGGCAGCTTATCAATGAAAGGCAGGTAAATAAAATGACTGTCACTGTTCTTCTCGTATTTCAGAGCACTTGTGATGCCAAATTCTTGATTGTCATTGACTTTGTTCAAGAGGTTGGTGGACACGGTGCCTTTCAGTGCAATACCCATGTTGTTTGGAGTGTTGAAGATTTCCAGGGAGTGGTCAAAGGCATGGTCATTTAGCTTAGACTCCATATCGATGTTAAACTTTTGCTGCTGAGAGGTGATAGCACTGGTTATTTTATGCTGGAAGTTATTTTTAATGGAGTTTCCATTGTTCAGCTGGTGAGAGGTTGAGGCCTTCCATTCATACTTGTGTGAGAATGACTTAGGTTCAGCTTGAAGGAGCAACATGCTTTTCACCTGGCCACTGTGTTTTCCATACAGGTTAAGTGCTCCATCAGAGTTGAAGAAGCCCTCAACATTCATACTGAAAGGTTCTGCTTTTGTTAGGATGTTGCTTTCCAGTCGGAGAGAGGGAGAGTTGAAGCGCACCTCATTGCCGAACTTTGTGGAAAAGCCAACAATCTCAATCTCAAACTCAGAGCTTTGAGTCATTTGACTGCCCAAGAGTTTCCCATTGGTGCTGCACTTTGCAGTGGCTGTCTGGTCAAAATACATGATCTCATATGTATGTCTCATTTCCTCTTCACCAAATATCCCCTTCAGAGTACCAGTAACGTCCATCTTGTAGGGCTCTGCCTTCATCTGGGCCTTGTTGCTGAAATGAATACCAATGACTTTAAGATCATTTTCGGCCTTCAAAGATGCTGTAAAGTCATGTATGTCCACTGCAATGTTGTGCTTGTAGAAGTTGTTCTTATTCAGGAAGCTGTCAGATTTAGAATGGATGGCCAGAGATTTGAGGGTAAGTATCAGTGAGTCTGTGTTTTCTATTTTAATCTCCTGAAGCGATGCAATCAAGTTGTTGGAGAGGTTCAGACCATCTTCATTCAGCTTGAAAGTGATCATGTTTCGAGTGTTGGCATTGAAAATGTCACCCTTGTACATGCTGTTTAGGTATACCTCTGAACTTGCAAGTCTTCCTTCAACTTTGAGTTCAGCGCTGTTCTCATTGACTTTACCCTTGCTGGAGACAGACACTGTAGCACCTGTAGTTGTAAATCCACCATGGAAAATGTTTTCAAAGGTTACAGAGCTGATCTGAGCACTGGTGGTACAGCTAGTGGTCAGACCATCTTTGGTGAATGACAGCGTGCCTTTGTTAGATGCATGGTTGGCAGCAAAGTTGATCGTGGCATCACTATTGAGCTCCAGTTCCTGGGTGTTTAGGGACCCAGTAAGCTGGGAGAAAGCTCGGTTTGTGTTGTCATCAGCCTGGGACTCAATCCTGATAGTGACCTCCTTCATGGTTGCAGAGAAATCTACCTGGTTTTGAAGCTTGGTCTTATAAGCTCTGGTGACAGAATCAGACTTAATGGTAAACTTAGCTTCCTTGAGTTCAATGTTGAACTTGGTGGCGTGGTGGACTGGGTCATTCTCTATGTCAGTGTTCAACTCAAATGAAAGTTCTCCACTGGCTGCTGTAGCTTTCATCTTGTTTAGGATTTGGAAAACGGGACAATTTAACCTGAAAGTGGATTCAGCTCTTGCCTCTCTGGTTTTGGGTTGAAGTACAAAGGCTTGTGTGGCAGTAGTTCTAGCAGATATTGATCCTACTTTTAGTGATCCATCTAAACTGCCATCTCCTGTGATTTCAGAAGAAACTGAAACCTGGGTTGTGTATACCAGTGAAATCTGCATACCCATAGGGCTGA
The DNA here is from genome assembly GCA_018155175.1 of Sinocyclocheilus anophthalmus. Taxonomy (NCBI): domain Eukaryota; kingdom Metazoa; phylum Chordata; class Actinopteri; order Cypriniformes; family Cyprinidae; genus Sinocyclocheilus; species Sinocyclocheilus anophthalmus. The sequence continues at coordinate 73,145 of JADLZN010004943.1, forward strand.
AGGCCTCAATCTTGTAATCTCCTGTTGCTTTCACTGTTGCTTCATCTGTGATTTTGGATGTTTCCATTAGACTGAAGCGTGCATCTATGAGCTTATGTTTCAGGGAAGAAATGATGTCGAACTTTGCAATGTCCTCTGTAATGTCAGCAATTTGTGCAGATCCTGCATGTAACAAATATGGTCATTAATTCTAGAAATGACAAAACAATTTTTAAAAAATCCCACCCAAAGACCCATATCAGTTAATAAAACTAAAATCATGTATCATGTATACTTCATGTATGCATATGTTTACCTTCCACAGTAAAAGCAAGAAGTTCCACGGGACTGTTAGCAACAACTTTGTAGCTTGCAATGTAGCTGGGCTCATTAACAGTGTTGTTGCCACCAGAGAAAACAGCCTCTATATCATAAAAGTTAGTGTTCACTTTTGTTGATACCTCTACCATTCCTAGAAGAGGCATTGAGAGGTCATAGTTAGAGGGAATGGAGAAGGTTGGTAGATTGAACGGTTTAGAGGGCAGCATTACACCAATTTGTGGCATAGCTAGTTCTGGGGTGGCCATGGTGAGAGGGATTCTCAGGTCCTTAGATGTTTTTCCACCAAGAGGCAAAGGAATGGTGAAAGTGACATAATCTTTGTTGAACTTGTATTTGAACATGCTCTCTCTGTAAATAGATTAAAATTAATTTGGAATTGAATGGATAAACACATTTGTAGTTGGATTATGTAGATTTAAAACATTAACATTAATCTTACATGTTCATGAACACCCTCTCAGGCAAAGATGGAATAACCAGCTCTGGAATGCTCTCTCTCAGTGTCTGAAGGTAGGGCACATCGGAAGCAATCTTGTCCATCCAAATGAGGTAAGCCTATTAAAATATTGGTTATGGTCCAAATATTTGTTATGTCTATAATAAAAACTGTTTTAAATTTTATACAATCATACCTCCCAGAGTTTTGCGGAAATGTGACGAAGTTTCATGTCAGTTTTGACAACTTTATGTTCCATGATGTTATCAAAAGCCTGATATAGGCGACTCTGAAGAGGTGCTGCATTAGGTATCAGCTTCTGGATCTCAGAGTCTATGTCAGACTTTATCTCAATCTTCATCTCATCTTTAGCTGTTTTAAAAGCAAATTATAACTTGTTATATTTGACAAAAGACCAAAAAAATTCTTATTTAAGACTTATTTAAATTAAGATTTTAAAATAAAAAGAGTGTGCAAACAACGACAGGAAAAGTATCAAATACCATATTGTAAGGTAATCTTTTGCACAGAGTTGGTCTCTGGGAGCTTGATGTTACTCTTGAGTTCCAGAGTCAAATCGTCAGCACAATTCATGGTGGCAGTAAGAGTGGCCTCAGTGTTAAGTGAGGGCACAATCAACTGAGTTTCCAGCAAGCCATCATTCATGGCCTCAAGCCTGTTATTAGCAGACACATGTATTTTAGATGAAAGGAACTTGCCCATTGGCAAGTGTTTCAAAAATTTATTTAGAACTCTACTTACTTTGCACGACTAGTTAGAGAAAACTGGTTAATGTTTTTGTTGGAGATATCAATGGTGAACTTCTTTCCCTTAGCAAGGTTGTCAGTGACACCAACTTTAATTCCGGCTTCAATATCATAGTCAGGAATTTCAATGCTGGTCATGAGAATATTCTTGTTCCTGTTGTACTTAATAGTGGCAGTTGCCTCTGTGGCCTTAGCACCTTATGGCAAGAAAAGAGGGGGAAAATGATTGCTAAACCCACAATATCAAACACTGTAGGAATGCGGTTATATTATAACAGAGTGGTCATGATTTCAAATTCACTGTTGTTAAGTATACATGCCTTCTGCTTTCAAAATAATTTTCAGAGAATCAACCTTCTGGCGGCCTTCCTTGCCCTCGTTCAAGAGTTCGTAGGCAAAGGCTGTAGTGTACTCAGTGATGTCACCAGTGGGTTGGATACCCAAAACAAAACTGTGGGCACATACTAATTTTAGCATAATACGTAGAACATTTATTTTGTGCATTTTTTTAAAAGTTTGATTGTTACCTGGACTCTGCATTGAGAGGAAAGTATGGAGAATTTCTCTCAGCTCTAGAGTTGAGTATGGTGGTGCAGTAATTGATTCCAGAAATAAGGGGGCTGCAGTTCACAATGGCAGTTCTGTCACCTGTCTCAGGAACAAGTGTGACCGGTGTTTTGGATACCATCACTAACTTGTTGCTGTTTGTGAAAAATGACAAAAGGTTTCCCATTATGTCACTATTAAACAGCTGACTAGACCAGATTTGTTGAAAGCTGATTAAATTTATCTCTGTACATTTTATTTAACTGTATAAAGAGTATACATTTAAAATAAACCACTTCAGACATATAGCACAAATGCTACCTGACTCTGAAGAGTTCGGTAGTGCTCTTGGGTGGCAGGATAGACAGCTTTATTTGGCCATCACCCATAGTGATCTTGGCATTGAAAGAGCTCTCATGGAACATATTAGTGTGCATTTCCACAGCGGAGACAACAAATTTGGGGATGTGGACTCCCATACGGGTAACAAATTCTACTGCCACGGATGGTGAAAAAGACAGTTCACCCTGTTGAAAAGAAATAGGAATACATTAGTAATGCAAAAAAACATGACAATAAAAAGATGACATTTAAATGATTTGTTATAGGTTCAATGGGGCTAAAGGCCCACCTTTAAAAAAAAGTGCTATTCACTGCGCCTAAAATGTATAATTGCAAAAAAAAATATATTTTAAAATACAGAAACAAAATCATTTTAATAAGTAAAGATTCTGAAAGCATTGAAGGAGATCCAATAATAATTGAATATATATTTACAGTAGTAACAACAAATTATATTTTATTATATGATATGATTAATATCATGTTTTTAAATATGATGGCTTCTCTCTAAACATGGTGATTATCTCTAATATGGACACTCAACATAATAGATGATATTTACCATCTGAATCTAACCATGTCATGTCAACAAATGGAAAAGTCAGCCATCTATTAATTATCATGTTAATTACTGCTCCTTTAGCCCCAACAGCAGGGGCACTTTTTACCCCAAATACCATAATTTTACATATTATTTCGTTATTTAAAGACTGTTGTTTTAATTATCTTAAACAAAACTGAAAATCCTAAAGAAGACCTTTGTCTCAAAATACATTCAATGATTTTAGCGATACTCATTTGCTACTTAAATCTACACGTTAAATAACCTTAAAATGATTGATCAAAGTAGCTCAACTCAACGTTGCACTGCTGCGTGGTATCGCCCGATCGCGTCAAAGATCAGACAAATATACAAGACAACTGTGCATCTTGAAAAGGCGAATGTTTCGGAAAATGCGTACTCTCACATTTTTTGTGTGCCATCAGTGGTTTAGGGATGAAAAATTATCAAAGGCGTCCTTTAACCGATTAATAAACCCCGGAGTAACCCCTGGCTGGCACTCTTAGGGCCCTTTATAATAACCCTACTTTGCTACTAAACCACTGGATAACTGAACAAACCAGCATAATGGCAAATTCATACCCTGCCAGGCTCCATACTCATTCCCCCCCTCAACAACCAGGTTCAAAGGTCCCAGACAAGCAACTTAGGGTAAATCCAGACAGTTTGAAAGGGAGAACTCATTATCCTAAAGATGTATATGAGCAAAGATTCTCTGATCTCCAGACTCACGAGGCTTTTGTAATCTTGAAACAGGAATATGTAGAATTTTTGCATATATACATATATAATGCCTCAAGCAAAAAACTATATATAGATATATATATATTATATATTAACCCCAGTGTTGTCTGATAGATGAGAGAGCTAATATAGATATATTTTATGCATGTAAAATGCAGCATATTGTATATACATACCCAAGCAGGTGAGTACTTGAAGGCCTGAATATACGTGGCCATCCTGTCAACTACGGCTGAGAGGTCATTGGTGCTCTTGATGTATCCCAACTCGTTCCCCATGATCCTTAAGTAAGCTATAGCCTCTGGAGAGTCCTGGTTGTATAGATCCTTTGCAAGCTTATTGAAGTTCCGCACCATTTCCCTTATAATGTTCTCAGGAACCTGTCAAAGAGAAGATTCTGATATTATCTAGCCTTGGATACATGCATGAAAAATTAAATCCTATAAATAATCACATTGTTATGTTTGGAATACATTACCTGTCTTTTAGTTTTTTCTGTTCTCAGGGGTTCAACCCACTCTTGAAGAACTTCATTGATTTTGTTTGGCATTTTGTCCCCAAACCAGTACATTGCTTTGGAAATCGAATCAGGGAAGAAGCCATTGCTTCCAAAGAGAGTCTCAACAGTTGGCTCAAATCCTTTGCCCTCCATGCCAATCTTGGTGACCACAAAATAAATAAATAAATAAATTCCAAAAGTCATAGTCAAACCAAATGCAACAAGTCCATAAAAATCAAGGATAAGTACAAACAAAAAGTAATAACTGAATCATATAACAATTGAGTTTTACAGCAAATTAAATACAAGTACATAACACATGAAAAATCCTACCTCCATGAAGTCAAGGTTGTAACCGAAGGCTTTCAGGGTTGTCTCAAGCATAACCTCCCTGGGCAAGTGGCTGCTGGGATCAAAGATGATGCTTCCCTGCATATTGGAGCCCATGACATCCTTGCCTGGCATAAATACATCCATCTTATAGTTACGAGAGAGCTGAGTGTAGTTTGAGTGGGTAAGCACCTCATCATCCTGCATGACCTTGACTATCGTTTTGCCCAACCTGGGAAGAAAAAACGTTATAGTGTTGAGGATAAAGAGCAAAATAAATGATAGACAGCAGTTGATGTGTTTTGCATCCAGTCTAGAGAAAATTGACAAACTGAGTTACATACTCTTTCATTTCAGGATTCCTGGAATGAATAATGTTGTAGACATGAGAAGCCACGAAGGACTTGACTTGCACATTCTGGTCCTGGGTAAGGATCTTCCTCACAACCTCCAGGTCACTTGCTTCTGGCTTTTTCATCAAGATAAGATATGCAGCCAATCTCTTCTGAACAGCACCTTTGGCATAAAGGGCCACTCTATGAATGCTGGAACGGATCTGAACATTTAAAAAAAAAAGAGAGAGTTTGGAGTGTGAAGTTAGTTTTCTTATTTGGATAATTCCATGCATAAGACACACATTTGATTCTGAAAAAATATAAATTGTTCCACAAATCCTGCAACACTTACATCAGGAGTCACAGACATTCGTCTGAAAGCCTGGATAGCAGACATCTGGACTGACAGGGTGGTAGCAGGCTGTCTCATACACTTAAGCAGAGTTGTCTTTATGTTGGGATCAGCTGCTTCCATAGCCTCGCCCATGTTTCCAATAACCTAACCAGGGCAGATTATAATAAAATAAGTTGGTTTTCCAGTGTGAAAATGTCCAGAAATATAGATGTTAAAACACACACCCTTAAGGTCAGGTAGGTCAGATCTTTCTCGCCAGCACAGTCAGCACCAAGGATGGAGTTAATGAAGTTAGACACCTCAAGAATCTCAGAGGTGAGCTGACCCTCAGCTTGGAAGTGCCTGAAGAAATATATTATATAAATGCTCAGCTACAGTGGAGATATACTGACAATACTTCAGCTAAATGAAGATAGCATAGCTGATCACAAGCATATGTTGTACTTTGGATTACAGTGTGCTGATGTTTTACAAAGCACGATTACTTTGGTGGACCAGCTTCACTACAAAGATCATACAAATGACAGTCTTCACCAACCATGTTTTGCATCTGGCACCATGGTGATGCTGGCAGCACTTAATTAATATGAACGAGCCTGGACAAGCTTGAAAATTCATGCTGGTCTATGCTAGTCTTTCCAGTAGGGAAATGAAAGGACTTAAGCAGTCTAGAAATGGAAAAGAATTTGCGTACCTCTTTACAACATTGCTGAGAGCATACATTATTGGCTTGCTCTTCTTGGCCTGCGCAATCTCCAGTATATCTTTCACCAAGAGGCCAGTAGGTTTGAGCATCATTCCTAGAGCATAGACAGCAGCATCTACCTCAATGGCATCCGTTTCAAAGGTCTTCAGAATACTGAACATGGCGCTGCCACACTCTGGGGTGCCACACTGAATCAGGGCCTGCCAGGTCATGAACTTGTCCTCCTCCACCATCTGAGTAATGGTCTGCTTCAGAACCTCATGCTCGAGTCCACGGAGTTCAGACACCAAACTCTGGAAAGTGCTGGCCCTCAGATGCCGATCTGGCTTTTCGTTCATGGATTTCAGCTCCCTGAAGATGAACAGCAGAGCCTCGGAGGTCTGGGCTGGGGCTTTATCCTCCACTGCCTCTAGAGCCAAGTGTTTGGGGTAAGCAGAACCTGTATTTTGGAGAGCGGGATGATTTGTGAGTGAAAGGCTACATAGTCACAATCAGGGAAAAAATGAAGTCCGCACATTCCCAACAGTTCTATCATTTTTAACCAGACAAATCAAATCCAAAGTTCTCAAATCTATTTGAGATATACAGTGAAACTGGGAACACTCACGATAATCAAAGACTCTGTCATTAATCTTGCTGGTTCCCTCAAGAGTTAGGATTTGTTTAACAAGAGAAGAAATACCATACGTATTCCTGCAAAGAAAATGAAATACATATAAATGAATTAAAATATGATGTTCCATTTATGCACAGATATCATTATAAAATTTAGCAAGTAATATGATGTCAGTGTCACTCACTGGTAAGAGAAAGGAAGGAATATGTGCTTCTCTGTGCACGTGGCAGAGGTCATGTGCTTCTTCTGGTTGTCGAACTTATAGTTGCAAGTCTGGGTACTGCCAATCAGCTTGGACAGAGGGTATTGCTTTTGACAAACAAATATAATTTTAAGTACATTATCTGTTTCTTGAAAATTATTTTTTCACCTGTTGTTGGCTCAGTCTGTAAGATATCCTGATTTTGTCAGTATTGGTTAGCGTTTACTTGCCTAATCATTACCTGTTTATTTAAACATTCTGTAATTGGTAAATTGCACTGAGGATGATAATTAATGAAACTGAATTTAATTTTTTAAATAAAAATAGACTAAGAAGCAATGATTTAAAGCTTCACCCAGCAGATGCTATGATATATTAAAAAAGTGATTGTCTCACCAAACCAGTGATGATGGCAAGAGGGCTAGTAAGGCTTCTTTGGGTTTTGAAAGTATCACATCCTGACAGGTCCCTAGTGAGGGTGACATCAGTGGCAATATCTTCCTTGGTGTTGACCTTGACATCAGTGGCACAGATTCCATGGACAGTAACCTAGATTAAATAATCAATCAATGGAAGCTAGATCATTGCAAATGAATGTTTGTGTACAGCAGTGATTGTATAAAGTATGAGTCGCCCACTGAGGTCATGGTGGGGTTCACACAGATACTGTCCTTCATGTCAGAAGATTTGCCTTTAGTTGCGTTGCACTACACGTCTGCAGCAGACATGGTGAAAGTGAAACATTTCATTGCAGGTTTTTCTGGTTTTAACAGTTTCTATGAAGCCCGTATTTATAACACATTATACGGGTATTCCTAAGGCATTATAATGAATGCATTATTAGAAAAATAAATAAAACGTATATGTTTTTATCATCTCATAAATTTGTGGTTATAACTTTTATGAAATATGATTAATTATAACATGCAATGAACACCATGTTAAATCCACTTAATTTATAATGGATTATAAGTCTCATATCTTGACATTATTTATTTAAGATCTGCACAGAATCTTACTATCTTACTGATATTACTTTAAATATGGTTTAAAGCAAATGTGCCATATAACACATTCATCTGATCAAATATCTGACCTTATGGCTGTTTAAGAAAAAATATTACTTTTATTTTTATTATTATTGTTGTTGCTGCTGCTGTTGTTGTCGTCACCTCATCGTTGTTGTTATTATTTATAAGTGGTCTTTGTCTGCTTTATGTAAAGTAACAAGTTAACAATGGCAAGATATGAGACTTATAATACAGTATAACTATGGGAAATATAATCTTTGTAATGATGCATTTTGTTTAATGGTTATAAATCATCATATACGCTGTAAAGCTTAACCACAAATAATAAATATTATAATGCATTAAAATTTATAAAAGTTATAATTCATTATAGAATAATATCAATATATTATGGTTTTTTATAATGATTAGCATCACTATAATGCCCAATAATACCCGGTAATGTAGTATAAATACGGGCTTCATAGAAAGTGTTACCAAAATGTCTTTAAATTTTCAGAATTTTTAGTGAAATTATTTGGTAGGCTGAGGTGGGGTGGGGTAAAGGATCACTACTTATTTGATCATGGATTTTTAGAGGAGTATTACACATTGTTTGCTATTAGACATATGCAGTCCATATTTATATGTCAAATGCTATTATAAGCATACATATAAGAATACAAAGGCTACATATAAACAGAAAAAAATTCTACTGGTAATTCACTGTTTTGAGAAATTTAGATTTATTAATCTACCTTATATGTGGCCAAAAATAATATTTGTAATTACAATCAATTGCAATAATTGTATTACTACTAACAAATACAAACAAACTACTTTAAGGTAATGTACAGTAATGGTGTAGTGGCGATTGGGGGCTCTGTCGGAGCAAGGATATTTTAGATATTGATTATTCATTACTTTGTATTATAAAAAATAATATTAATACTAAGCAAAAATGCAAAAGCTGGCCATAATATTTTTCAACCTAATCATTATGTTATGAGATGTAGAGGCGGTATCGTGCATATCATGAAATATTCTCCTATCAGCTGACTACCTGGGTCAAGATTACCTTGTACCTTCATTTTGGCATTGTATTAAAAAAAAATTTATCCAGAAAAAAATTTAAAAAAAAAGATTGTTTTTTTTTTTTTTTCCTAGTCTTATTTGCTTAGTGTTTAAGTGGGTGTCCATAACAGCAGTGCTTAAATTAAATTAATCTAACAAGTTCAACATACAATAAAAGGCAATTCATATATTTTCAGATTAAGGCCTAAAGGAAGAAGAAAACGTGTTTATGTACCATGTCTTTGCTCTCCTCCTTCTCCATGACAGGAACAATCAGAGCAGAGATGATACCCCTCTTGAAGTTCAGGATGTTGTTTTCATCTCCCTCAGGATAGAGTGTCACACCTGTCTCACCCTCAATTACAAACTTCAGTACATTTCTGTACAAAGAGAAGGAATAGTTGTTGAATCACTTGTTGAAAAGTTTCTGATCAATTTTAAAATCAGTTCATTCCAAACTGGAGACCAGCCTTACAATGTATAGTTTTAGAGGTATTTTAAATTTTCCATTGGCTGTTGGTATATTTAAGCAATATTGGCTGTGCTCATTTGGAATATTTGCAGACCTAACATTCTTTTCTCTAAAGGGAAGGGAAACATACCTTTCTATGGCTGCTTGAAAGGCTTGGGCCTCAGCAGCAGGTGCATAGATGGGCGCCCCATTTGCATCCGTTCCGACCACCTCAGTTAGGGAGCACTCACTGGTACGGAGCTCAAAGCTGCATGCCACAGGCACATCAATTTCGACCTATGGATAGAAGGGTGTTAATGAATTTAAGGAATATAAAAACAGGAAAGGCATATTGAGAAACTGAATTGTTACATGATTTTTCACCCTTCAATTGTTACATGTACCTTGCAGGAGATTTTGGGACCATTCATGAGAGGGGAAGTCCCAGTCACCCTGTTCTGGATCTCAGCTTCATATTGATATGTATATTTTTTGTAGATTTTAAATCTTTTAGATACTGTAAATGAAATACATACTATGTCAATTCAAAAATTATAATATTTTTGTAAGAATAATAACACACTCAGAAAAAAAAATCATATTCTCCGTACATTTATTTTTCAATTCATTTATTGTTGTCCAATAAAAATTGTTCAACAAAAATGTAGGACATACCATATCTAGTTATATATTATATAATCTTAATAGATAGGAAAAAATAAAAAAGAAGAAGAATGTATCTTAAATATAAATCCTGAATACACGTTGTCTTCGCGGGGCACTGGTAACTTACCCGCTCATTTTCTTAAAGGGTTTAGATTTTTCTGGGTAGGTTACATATTAGTTCAGAAAACATACTAATCAAAACTGAGAAAATGTTTTTATAATATGATATATATATCTGTGTGTGGTGGGGTGTGGTGTGTGTGTGTGTGTGTAATAATATTACTTTTGTAAATTCTTGTTACATATGTGTTTTATCTAATCAGGGCAAGCAATAAGGAATCTGGACTCTGACATCCTGACTCAAGCACTGTCTGTTATTGATAAAGAGTACATGGCAACCTTGAATGGTGATGTCTTTATTGAGGTTCAAAGGTAAGTGACACCACAATAGGTACAGTGTCCATACTAAAAGTAAGATTAAATTAAAGGGATTCTTTACGCGGGAGCTTAAACACCAGAATACAAATTAATCAAGGCAAAGAAATAAAGAAAGAAAAATACTTACAGTGACATTCTGGATGAGAATTTGACTCAGTGTCTTGCTCTGGTGAGAAAGTCATTAAGCAATTATGATTAGGAAATATATGAAAACAAAACAAAAAATACATAAATATATTAAAAGGCTAATCAAAGATTACATTTAAAAAATTCACATTTTAGATTAATTCTACCTTTCACTCAACTTAACAGCCTTGACAGAATATAAAATGTTAAAAATATGATGTAGTATATAGGATGAAGAAAAATAAATAAAATATTTTCAGTGCATGAAATGCACTAATGAAATAACATTAATGCACCAGAACGCGAAGGAACATTATACTCACGGGCTATGGCATAAGTCCCAAGTAGCAGCAATAGGCAGAGCTTCATATTCCCCATGCTGGGTCAGAAGAAGTCCTGAGTTTACAGCAAGTCTTCCTCTGAATGGAGACTGGCGGTGATCATCTGGCTCGCATCATTTATACTCGGATCTATACAGTTCCCTTTGGGGGTTAAACAAGAGTTGCGACAGGTCCAAAGTTCCATCAGCCAGTGTGGCAGGCCAAAGGCAAAAGCTGTTTCATAAACACCACCCAAGACTTGCCCGTCAGCAATGGAACTGATGGAACTCACTGATTGTGTCAGACAACAGCAACCACAGCTTTTAGACCACCTTGATTGATTTTCTTTTCTTTCCTGTGAAATCTTACATAGGTCAAAGGTTGTTTTTGAGGAGAAAGACCAAACTAGTACCACAATGTCCAATGTAATGTTATTTAAAAATTGTAAAATGTAAAATAAATTGTAATAAAGGGGCTAAATGGCATTGAAAGGCCTTCACTTTCTTTGGCTGTCATTAAATATCCTTAATATTACTTACAGTTAAAACATAAAACTAAAATATTACAATCATAAACTTTCAACAAAATATTATTTTGTTAAAGGCAATTTCATTACAAATGCCACATATTACATTATTCCACTAGACAATATATTTCCTGAATTGTAAACTAAGGTTGTTAGCCTTGATATGGTCCGTCAGTGAGGTAAGATAATCAGGTCTTATGCGTCGTAGCTGTTACTATATATTGTCATTTGGCATGGCAATCATTCAGTTATTTGGATCATTCAACATCCAAAACTGGGAATACATTTTTTAAATGTTTTTTTTTAAACCTGACTTAAATCACATCCCAGTAGTTACTACAATTTACCATTTTCTTTAGTGACATATGTGAGTCATTTTCTAATCAGAGTTATTTTCAAGCAACATGCCCTCTCCCAATTTACAACCCTTATCTTTAAAACCAAGTCAGTGTGCAAAAGTTCAGAGAACATTTCAACTATTTAGTCCTAATGGACTGTGTTCTGAATTATCTACTCTAAATTATCTACAGTATCATTAGCACAGGACCTGGAGCTTATGGAAGGGAAATAAACAACATGTGTTGAGCCTCAAATCTTATCTCAATTTTTAATTTTGTTTTATTTTATTGTGCTTAACTTCTAATGGTTCAATGGTTCAATCATAGTTCCATACTACATTTAAAATCTGAATATTGTTGTAAATATGTATGCTAATTTCTTGCTAGAAATGGAATATGGAATTACCGTATTGGCCCGAATATAAGACGACCCTGATTATAAGACGACCCCCCCCCCCCTTTTTTCCAGATGTACCTTTTGGAAAAAGGCTTTTTAAAAACCAAATCTTGTTTTTTCTCAGTAAAACACATTTTGTCTTCAATTATTTTCATATTGCATATTTTTCCTATTTTAATTTTTGTTTTGAAAGTATATGGTAAAAACGGGTAAAATGTACCAACAGTCACATTTAAAAAAGATACACTTTTTGATATACCATTAAAAAAACAAAACAGGTAGCCCATCTGAATTAGGACATTTAGGCTATCCATCTAATAGTAGCCTACCAAAATCTTATTAACAGTAGAAGTTAAATCTTAATGTCGTCTTCAAATCTGGGTACTGTATTACGTTTTAAAATCACAAAGGGAGTTTAGTCTCATCAGGCTAACGTGACAGTCATGACTCATGCAGCTGTAAGGTTTTTTTCTTTTGTTTTTGCTCGCGATCTTTACAACACGCATTACACTTCGTATTTCATGGCACACTCGTTTTATGCGTATTTGGCGCCACCTATTGTTGTGGGTGTATTATTGACATGTCGAAGTCTAGACCCCGAATATAAGACGACCGCGTTTTTTCAGATGTATTTCCAAGAAAAAAATATCGTCTTATATTAGGGACAATACGGTAAGTGCGGACTTCATAAAATGACCACATAAAAGAATAAAATTTAAAACTAGTTTTAATTATATTAATTTTGTTTAAAACATTACAACATCTATTTTATCTAACTTCACATGCAATGTTCATGGCAATATGATAAACCACATTTCACATATGTGTTCTTTTTTTAATGAATTTCAAAGTTTTTTTCCCCCTTTAAGTATTGAGTTGGCATAAATATTTCAAATATACAGTTAAGAATGATTGTAAAAAACTAAACTATTTTCAAAAAAATATAAAGTCGAAGTGAGCATTTTTTATGTTAAACAGTGTTGGGCAGTAACTCGTTACTGTAGTTTGATTATTTTTTTAGTTTTAACGCGTTATAATTTCCAAAATAGTAATTAGAGTATAGTTACAAGCCCAGGTCACTTTACGTTACTGCTGCGTTACATCGTTGAAAAGAGTAATCGTTTTTTTAAAGTAAGTCTCACAAAGATGCCTGCCTGTCGCAAATGCGATATCATCTACTGAGACCTACTTTGACTGGTATGTGCCTGCGACGCCGGTACTATAAATGAAAACAAACTCAGCATGGATACTGAAAAGTACGCGTTCGCCAGCTGGAAATACAATCATTATTTTGAGTTTATTTCTGTGAAAGGCAAAAACATAATTGTGCATTGTCATTTATGTTGGGGGGAAGAAAACCTTATCAACAGCTAAAAACTCTACATCCAATTTGTTAAAACACCTAAAAGGGCAGCGCAGCACGGTAAAACTTATTGAGAAGGTACCAGGCGCGGGAAAAAAAGGGACATTCTAAAACGCTTAATGTGAAAAAGGCTTAACGTACGTAAACAACGACCAGGGAAACCCAAATTTCTGTCAAACCTTACTTGTAATAAACACTAACTGCTGTCAAAAGAACGAGCCCTTATTCCACAGATAAAGTGAACAATATCACATTAAGCGTTCTCCCCCATAGAAGTCTGTTATAAGGAAACAGCTTAACGTGGTTTAACGTACCTTAACAATGACCGGGGAAAACCAAATTTCTGTCAAACCTTACTTGTAATAAACACTAACTGCTGTCAAAAGAACGAGCCCTTATTCCACAGATAAAGTGAACAATATCACATTAAGTGTTCTCCCCCATAGAAGTCCATTATAAGGAAACAGCTTAACGTGGTTTAACGTACCTTAACAACGACCGGGGAAAACCACATTTCTGTCAAATTTTACTTATAATAAACACTTGCTGCTGTCTAAAGAACGGGCTCTTATTCAGTGTATAAAGTGAATAATATCACGTTAAGCATTCTACCCCATAGAAGTCCGTTATAAAGAAACAGCTTAAGGTGGACTCATCGACGAATTGAGAACATTGTAATTTTGTTCAGTTTAATTTTGTAATAAGCATGAAAGTAAAGATAGGTACATTTTCTTGTCTCAGCTCATTATCTCTAATGTGATCACGCCCTCGTGCAGAGCTCTATTCATATGTAATGATCTATGTATATATTGTATAATTAAAAATCATTAAAAATAGACAAAATAACATTTCTAAATTCCAAGTCATGTATGATGTGTGTCAGGTGTGTGTGAAGATATTACAACTGGTGTGACATCATCGGGTCACATGACCAGGAAGTTATATAAATTTGAATATTTCAAAAATTCATAAAAAATGCACATAATCCTATTTCAAAATCCAAGTCACTGTATGGATGGTGTCAGGATTGTTGAAGATGTCACAGCCAGTGTGACATCATCAGGTCACATGACCAGGAAGTTATATAGATTTGAATATTTCAACAATTTATTAAAAATACACAGAATGACATTTCCAATATTCCAAGTCCTGTGTGATATGTTACAAGTATTACTGTATATATTACCAAAACAAGAGCCAAAAGAATAGCTGTTTCTATCAGTTAAAATAAAAGGTTGGAATACAATGTAATAACAATGTAACAATTCATAGTGACTATCCCATTCACGGCTTGAAATTATGTATTAATGGTTTTTCACTTAATTCTCATCTTTAAATTTGATTTCTATGATGCTTTGCATGTTTCCAGTCTTGGAATGCATATCTTTTTAAATTATTTTTATGCACTTTTGAGACAGTCCCTTAATTTGCTCTGCGAATGTCTAACACAGTGTTTCCCAACTGGGGTGCCATCTGTCGCAAGCAGGGGTGCCGTGTAAAAAATCTTTTTTTAATATTGTAAAATCGCTAAAATGTTCAAAAAAAGCATCTATTATATAATATCCATTTCTGATGCCGCCAATAATTAGAGATGCACCAAAATTTTGGCTGCCGAAAATGAGTTCACCACTCAGGTTTCACTTACACGTGGTGTGACGCTCTGCGTATTATCCCGCTCTATGTGTGCGCTCCGCTCAGTCGCTCCACTCATATACCGTTCATGCTCATCGGAACAGCAAAGTCCACTCAAACATTGAGCCAACAGGAAACATCGATGTAGTACAGTATTGTTTCTGTCTGCAATAGCCCTACTGTGTTGTAACAAGGTGTGGTAAATGGGCAACTCTGGTAACGCTCCCCTCTCATTCATTGATCTGATAACCGCTATGTTATGCTCACGTGTTCTGATAATAATAGCTTTCTAGGACTAAACATTATTTGGATAATTGGTAAAAAAAAAAAAGTTAAATATCTTAATCCTACTGTTAGACCTACCTGAAAAACTAAAAAGCTATTTATTTAATTCGAAGGCCTGTCTTTATGTTTTATTTGTGCTATCATTATTAATTTCTTTATTTGTTCTTATTTTATTACTGACTGCTTACTTGTCATTTTTTATTCAATTCAAAGTTTGAAATCTCCTGATGGAGGACGAAACCTGCAAAACATAAATATAAATTCACACATAAATAAATAAATGTGTGCATAAATACACGTATTCTTATTTAAATACATAAATAAATAATTAAACATGTGATGAAAGTAGGCAAATATATAAAATAAATTGGTGGGCAAATGGAAAATGTTTAAGGAAATGCTAAACTCGTCCTATTTATTTTCCTCTGATCACAAATTTATTTCTGAATGTAGTTCCGCATTTATTTTCCTCGGCACAACATGCTAATGAGAGGGTGTCAATTATGCAAGAGTAGGCGGATCGTGTGTGACGCACTTGAGCGTTTGCCTGCGCATGCGTATTAACTTCATCAATCAAGGGGACTGATTATTATCATACACTTTTTCATAGGGTTAGTTTTGTAGTTATAATCATGAGAGAGCTAAATCATAAAAGATTTTAAGTGGCCAATGTAAAATATTAATGCTTACATAGCTCTTAATTGCAATACTGAACCGTTATTTGCTTAATAAACATACTTTTGTCACCTGTATTTTCTGTTCTGATAACTAATGGGGAAAAAACTCTGTTCCTCGATTAAACCACTTCATACCAGTTCTCAAGGATGTATATGAGCCTCTGTTTGTACAATAATACATTGAGAATAAACTGACATGTACCATTGTGTTGTGTATGTCACTAATTTGGTTCTCCCGCCGTAAAGAGAGAGAGATTGCTGCAGATCGACTTGGTTGTAGAAGATCATAAAAATGATCTTACATGTACCTAAACAACAAGCAGGTAAAACCATCCTAATAAACACTAGCTGCCATCAAAAGAACGAGCCCTTTTTCCATGGATAAAGTGAATAATCTCACGATGACCATGGGATACTGATATTACAGTTGTCTCTAGCTGGAGACTCAATCGGGTTACAAAAAATGACGTCAGGAAACGACAATGGTCATTTCGTTGGGTCGTTTGTAAAGTCACAGATATTGTACGGACAATACAGCTAAGTTTTTTATGTATCTTGCTCTGTTGAACGGCAAAAGTGACTTTACTAGGCTATACTGGATTTACACCATGCATCTCCTGTCAGCGGGAAAGCCGTGCCCCCAGCTATCACAAGACCCGACCAAGTCCATGGCTGACACCCTCTCATTAGCATGTTGCTCAGAGGAAAAATAAAAGTGGAACTACATTCAGAAATAAATGAGTGATCAAAGGAAAATAAATAGGATGAGTTTAGCATTTCCTTAAACATTTTCCATTTGCCCACCAATTAATTTTTTTTATTTGCCTACTTTCATCACGTTTAATTATTTATTTATGCATTCAAACAAGAATATGTGTATTTATGCACACATTTATTTATTTATTTATTTGTGCATTCATTTATTTATTGTTTTTGCAGGTTTCATCCTCCATAAAATCACGATCTCATGCTACTGCAACCAAACTTACCCCACTTAAAAAAAAAAAAACACTGAGTGATCAAATTTTGTGAGATAGCTAGTTATAATGGTAATTAAGTAATGTTTACATATGTATAAAAGCCTACATTAAAATCTGTCATATAAATTGGTCTCTTCATTAGAAATTAGCCTACTGATTGCCACCATTGATTGATGGATTTAAGGATTATATAAACCCAATTAAAAGCATCTCAAGTAGTGTTGGGTCGTTCTTGAACGTTTTGTTCATTTTGAACAAATCTTTAATATGACTCGGGAACAACGAACCGTCTCCGAGAGTGATTCGTTCAGAGTCAACATGCGCAACATCCATAGGTTTCGTACTGGAATTAGTCAAATAGTTCCCTGTTTTGAATCTTCGTTTTTTCAAGTCATTCGGTCATCACGTGACAGCCCCATAAGCTTTAACCAATTCAGTCTGAGCCGGAAAGAGAATTAATAATAATAACCAACTCTTTGTTTCCTTTGTTACAACATTCAGTGTTATGGAAAATAACCACAATGACAGAAATTCACACATTTATAAACTAAGAAATAAATTTGAAATAAAATTTGAGACCAGAAATGCATCATGTAACTGTTAGAGTAAATAATAATTATAATAATGATTATAATCATTATAATAATAACTATGCACCCGTTTGTAAAGAGGCTTGTAAATGAACTAATTTCTCTATTTAATGCTGTCACGTCACGTGACAAAAGGACAAACGATTTGAAAGACTCGAGAGATAACTTAATCAATTCTTAATCATAATTTCTGGCGTGGAAAAAAAGCTGTCTTTATTAAAACTGGTTTGACAAGGTGTATTTTTGTTTTTAGATTTGTTACAAAAGATGGTACTTCTTTCTATTCTCTTTCCGAATGTTCATGAATCCACAAAAAAAGGTGGATACCTCACCTAGTGGTAATGAATGGATTTTAATTTTTTTTTTTTTTCATCTAAACTGTTAATTGGGTAGGGCTAATGTACAGATCTTCAAAATTGTGAAATGCCAACATTTGTATTGTAGGTCCTGGACTTTCTAATGTTAAATGTAACAATTTCTGGATTAGAAAAATCCTTATAAAATGCTTTAGGATGACATCTAAACTTCTTAATAAGTGGAAAATAAATGACCCTTTTCTTTCTACTATTAAAATATGGGCTGGTATTAACAAGTTTCTGTTACCTAATAAGATGAAAGAACTTTACTATAAGATTATTCATATGTACTATCCCTGTAATTCTATACTCTCAAAATTTTAATTGGACATCTCTTCACAATGCACATTCTGTCATTCTAATTTGGAAACAATATCACACTTATTTTTTAAATGTGAGTATGCAAAGGATTTTTGGAAAGAAATGTCTTGGCTTGTTTTCTCGGCTTACAACAAACTGTTTAGTTTTGAGGTAATTAATGCACTATTTTTAATTTGGGAATCAGGATCAAAGGAGCTGGGTGATATCTTAAAACTGTTAACTCTTTGTGGCCTATTTCATCTTTACAAATGTAAAGTTACTGATTGTATGCCTAATTTTAGGATTTTTTTGTATTGATTTGAAATTATTTTATGAATCTCTCTGCTCATCACTTAATATGAAAGCTGTTAAAACTACTGTGTTGATGAAAAAATATTGACTTTGATGTAAGGCTTACCTCCTGTGTATTCTTTGAAGTTGACATTTTGTGTAATTTTCCATTTAAGTTATTTTTTTTATTTTTTTATTTATGATTTATTTATTTAAAAAAAAGATGTTTCACTTTTTATTTATTTGTTTTTGTTCTGTTTATATTTCATTTTTATTATTCTTTATATATTTGTTTTGTATTCTGGTTATGTAATTTATTGCTATGACTGTATTCCCTGTGAATGTTATATCTTCAATAATAAAAAAATTAAAAAAACTAATCAATTCTCTTTCCGGCTCAAACTGCTTTAGTTAAGTTTATGGGGCTGTCACGTGATGAACGAACGACTTGGCAAACCCGAAGACTTGTCAGATAAGAGGTGAGGTGAGCTAATCATAGACTGAAGACCCAGATAAACAATGAATTAATATTTTCTGTTTCTTATTGCAGTTTTGTATTGTTTGTAGTAATAGTGTGATCAACGTTTGCGTTAGTAGACGTGTTAGGGAAGTAACACGTGACATTTTAATTGTATTTTGCTAAAATGAACGAAGTGAACGAAATGACTCGAAAAAAGATTGTTCATTTTGCTGAACGAGACTCAAAGGTCCGAGTCGGTAAAATGATCCGAACTTCCCATCACTAATATCAAGATGTTTATGAACAATGAAGAAGATCATTACTAAACACACAAAAAATTACCCTAATGCTTTCGTTAAAAGATAATTCTCACGTTCTAAAATAAACTTATTTATTACTTTTCTTCCTTTGAAATGAATTAACTCTGACTTCATGAATGCAATGCTGTATTAACAGAAAGAAAACTTTAGTAACATAAACAAGTGCTCAACCAAAGGGAACGCTAATCACTATAAAACAACACATTTTAGGAAAATCAACGTAAATTTATGAAGTTAGCTTATGTGATTTTCTCTCAAATATTTCAGTTTAATTGAAAATTCAACATTCAAGATGACTTTGGGAAACGAGTGAATGCAACTAGTGAAAGATAACTGCAGACATGGAGGAAATGAGTGAAAAGTCTAAGACTATTTTTCTTTTCTTCTTCTGTTGTTATGTTGCACATTAGCAACATATTAGTGCACTGCTGCCTCTCACTGGTTTATTAATGTCATTGGTTCCTTTGTGGCTACTTAAATATTTTAAGTGTGTCACTCAAAACAGTAAGTAAATTGTTTTTTTTTGCCTTGAAAGTAGCTGTAACTTAATAAAAACCTAGTAAGTATAACAACTAAGTCAAGATAACTTATTACATCTAAGTAGTGTGGTAAACTATTTTTACAGTGTACAGTTTTATCTTTACCAAATTCTGTTTTCCGTTATTTTCTGGTTTCCATTTTAATGATTCCATTAAATTTTAATAATCAAAAGCATCTCCAATTAAATGATTTTATTAAAAAAATATATAGATATAATATATGATATTTTTCTTCTTTCAGAAATACTGCACATTTACATTTTTCACCGAAATAAATTCTGGTAAATAACATTTCAGGTAAATACTCCTTTAAAAAAGTGTTTTTTGATTATAATTTTAATATTAGTAGACCAGAACACGTGGATATGTTGTCATTCTCTTACACTATAATACTGAACTTTGACTTCAGTGATTTGGACTATGAGATGGACACTTGCTTCTTGCACTCTACATTGTACTTCATCCTTTCCCAATCCCCCTCGAAATCTAGTGTTAACCTGCGATGTGAAATACCAACATGCCTATAATCGCCCCCAGGTGATGCTTTGGTAGTCTACCCTTCAAATCTAAACTAGAAAATGTTTAGATGAAAAGTTATGTGCCAATTAACAATTCTCTGCAAGTCTAAAAACTATTTATCAAAAAGGCTTTCTACTTTTATCTTAAAAGAGATACTGCTTGTTAATCAGATGGTTCACTGCAGTCACCCGATCCAGTACGTCGCCAGACCCGATGTGGATCAGCACCTAGAGAGGACCTCTACAACCCTGAAAGACAGCGGAGACCAGGACTAGATGAGCCCCAGATACAGATCCTCAGTGAAGACCTGGTCTCAGACGGCCACCGGGACAAGACCACAAGAACCAGATGAGTCCTCTGCACAATGGAATTTGCTGCAGCCCTGGGGGGGGAAAAAAAATTGAACTGCTGGTTTCGTCTGGCCAGAGGTGAACTGGCCCCCCGACTGAGCCTGGTTTCTCCCAAGATTTTTTCCCCATTCTGTCACCGATGGAGTTTTGGTTCCTTGCCGCTGTCGCCTCTGGCTTGCTTAGTTGGGGACACTTCACTTCCAGCGATATCGTCGACTTGATTGACACGATACTATTGTCATTCATTCATTCAATTCAGTTATTTGTACATGCTTTTCACGATAAAGCATTGCAAAGCAACTTTCAGCAAAGTAAGTTTTCTACAATATTTAGTGGTAAGCTTAGCAGTGTGACTGTCATTTAATTTTACATATGCAAAATGTACATAAAAACGCAATTAAGACGTATCACCAGACATGAACACTGATTAACGGCCTTATTATGAATGCAATCCAAAGTTATAGCAAATGTGGTAGTTCTGTTGTTGTTTCAGGGTTGCATCATCGAGGTCCTCTGCGGGCTGGGCATCTTCTTCTCAGGTTTTCTTTCTTGGATCCAATTGGCAACACAGAGAAACAAATAGAGACAGCATTAGCGTAGCTGCTGTTCCAACCAAGCAAAATTTATTTGTTTAACCCAAGCTAAAGAATAATAATGTGCATTTGACTAGATATAAATGCAGTAAAAGATTATGAGATGCATTATTTTAATGCTTGGCCAAAGAGATGTGTCTTAATCTAGATTTTAAACGAGAGAGTGTGTCTGAACCCCGAACGTTATCAGGAAGGCTATTCCAGAGTTTGGGAGCCAAATGCGAAAAAGCTCTACCTCCTTTAGTGGACTTTGCTATCCTAGGAACTACCAAAAGAGTTTTGTGACCTTAGGGAGCATGATGGATTGTAGCGTGGTAGAAGACTAGTTAGGTACGCAGGAGCTAAACCATTAAGGACCTTGTAGGTAAGTAATAATATTTTATAACTGATACAAAAGTTAATAGGGTAGCCAGTGCAGAGACTGTAAAATTGGGGTAATATGATCATATTTTCTTGACCTGGGAAGGACTTTAGCCGCTGCATTTTGGACTATCTGTAGCTTGTTTATTGATGATGCAGGACAACCAGCTAGCAGTGCTTTACAATAGTCCAGTCTAGAGGTCATGACTAGCTTTTCTGCATCAGAAACAGGTAACATGTTTCGTAACTTGGCAATGTTTTCTAAGATGGAAGAATGCTGTTTTTATAACATGGGAAATATGATTTTCAAAAGACAAGTTGCTATCTAATATAACACCCAGATTTTTGACTGTAGAGGAAGTAACAGTACATCTGTCTAGTTGCAAATTGTAATACAAGAGATTATGTGTACTGTCTTTTGGTCCAATAAGTAATATCTCTGTCTTATCCAAATTTAATAGGAGAAAATTATTGGTCATCCAATCTTTTACATTTTTAACACACTCTGTTAGCATAGATCATTTAGAAGTTTCATCTGGTTTTGTTGAGATATATATAGTTGAGTATCATCGGCATAACATTGGAAACTAATCCCGTATTTTCTAATATTATTACCAAGGGGCAACATGTATATTGCAGAGGACCTAGGACAGATCCTTGTTTTGGCACTCCATATTTTGCTGGTGATAATTGAGATGACTCCCCATTTAAATGAACAAAGTGGTAGCGATCGGACAGGTAGGATCTAAACCATCTTAAAGCCTGCCCTTGAATACCTGTATAGTTTTGTAATCGATCTATGAGTATGTCTTGATCTATAGTGTCGAACGCAGCACTTAGATCAAGTAAAACTAGCAATGAGATTCAGCCTTGGTCTGACGCAAGAAGCAATTTATTTGTAATTTTAACAAGTGCAGTTTTTTTCTGTGCTATGGTGGGGCCTGAAACCCGACTGAAATTCTTCATAGAGATAATTTTTTTTCAGGAAGGAGCACAATTGAGCAGACATATCTTTTTCTAAAATTTTAGACATAAACTGAAAATTTTAAATGGGTCTGTAATTTGCAAGTTCTTTAGGATCTAGTTGTGGTTTCTTAATACGAGGCTTAATAACCGCCAGCTTGAATGTTTTTGGGACGTGACCTAAACACAACGACGAGTTAATAATATTGAGAAGCGGTTTTCTGCTACAGGTAACAACTCTTTCATTAATTTAGTGGGTACAGGATCTAACATGCATTTTGTTGGTTTAGATGCAGTGATAAGTTTTTTTAGCTCTTCCTGTCCTATAGCTGTAACGCACTGCAGTTTATCTTTTGGTGCGATGATTGAAGCTAAAGTATTATACGCTGTAGAGTCTACTTTTGTTATTGTATTTCTGATGTTATCAATTTTATCAGTGAAGAAATTCATAAAGTCATTACTATTAACCTGTGAGGGAATATTTAGATCGGGTGGCGTCTGGTTATTTTTTAATCTAGCCACTGTGCTAAATAAAACCTTGGATTGTTTTGGTTATTTCCTATGAGTTTGTGGATATGCTCGGCATAGGTTTCGGAAGCGGCGGTGCCCGCTCTCAGTTTCCCCGAGGCGGCGGTGCCCGCTCATGGTTTCCCCGAGGCGGCGGTGCCCGCTCTCAGTTCCCCTGAGGCGCCGTTGTCCACTCTCAGTTCCCTCGAGACGGCGGTGCCCGCTCACGAGGCTCCAGAAGCGGCGGTGTCCTCTCTCAGTTCCCCCGAGGCGGCGGTGTCCGCACACAAAGCTCTGGAAGCGGCGGTGTCCACTCACAAGGTTTCGGAAGTGGCGGTGCCTGCTCTCAGTTCCCCCGAGGCGGCGGTGTATGCTCACAAAGCTCCGGAAGCGGCGGTGCCCGCTCACAAGGCTCCAGAAGCGGAGGTGTCCGCTCACAGTGCCCCCGAGGCGGCGGTGTCCGCTCACAAAGATCCAGAAGCGGCGGTGTCCGCTCACAGTGCCCCCGAGGCGGCGGTGTCCGCTCACTGTTCCCCCGAGGTGGCAGTGTCCGCTCACTGTTCCCCCCAGGCGGCGGTGTCTGCTCTCAGTTCCCCCGAGGCGGTGGTGTCTGCTCACGATCCTCCCGAGGCGGCGGTGCTCGCTCACGAGGCTCCAGAGGCGGCGGTGTCCGCTCTCAGTTTCCCGGAGGCGGCGGTGTCCGCTCTCAGTTCCCTAGAGGCGGCGGTGCCCACTCACGAGGCTCCAGAAGCGGCGGTGCCCGCTCTCAGTTCCCCCGAAGCGGCGGTGCCCACTCACCTGCTCTCAGTTTCCCGTTAGTCTGCGGTCACACATCACGATCCTCCCGATGCGCCAGTGCCCATCACACCTCCTAATGTAGCTGTGGTCGCTCACAAGCTCCGGAAGCGGCGGTG